>WBMV01007169.1:892761-1186967 GCA_013396655.1 Campylorhamphus procurvoides | reverse complement strand
GGGGGCGGAATAAGGATTTTTCCTTCTATTGCCGTACTTGATCGAAACTTTTGAATGACAAAAGCATCCAGGAGTGTTCAGGGCTTTGGGAGGGAGGAGAACTTTTAAGGTTTTTTTTTTTTTGGAGGGACGGAATAAAACACTTCTTTCTGTAAGGAATCTTAATTATGTTCAATTGACAGGTGCAAGAACTGTTTGGATAGATGGGTTTCATTTGGGATGTCTGACCTTTTAGAAAGTACTTTATTTGAAGGAGAGTTTTGCATTCACTGTGGGGCTTGGCAAACGAAGGAGGTGGCTGGAAGGAGAGAGCAGGGAGGGAGTTGTTTGTGTGTGTATGTGTGTTTGTGGGGGGTGGAATGTGGGTAAAACTTGCACTGTTTTGAGATCACTGTGGTAATGTGTAGTCTAAGGCAATAAGATGCACTGACACTAGGAATTAACAGAATTACCAGTATTATTATATTTTTTTGTTGTTGGTAATTTTAATTTGGACTTTTTAGTAAAAGCAACTGACAGTTTCATGTTGGCCTTGTAATCACGACGATCACTAAAATGGATGGATTTTTTTTTAATTTTGTTCTTCACTGATTGCTTAGTCTTTGAGCTGTTGTGATCAGAACTTTCAAAGGCAGTGCAAATGACTGCTGAAATCCCAGGGCTGGGCTCTCGGCTTTGAGTGGGTGAAAGTACTGGAAAGTACATCAGAAACCCTATGCTTCTTGGCTTCTACCTTCTAGAGATCAAGATGGGAGGGGTTCCCAGTTTGATAAATTCTACATTCAGGAGAAAATCAAGCTTGTCCACTACTGCCAGTTTCCCCGAAGCTTTCATTTTCCTCCTTTTGTATTCCCTAATTGGAGCCGCCTCACCCTGCAGGCTGTGCTCATGGCATGCACTGCGCCTGCTGCTCTGGCCAGCACGGCACTCCGGTGTTTGCATTGCATTGCTTCCAGCGCCCGGCCCACTTTGCTTTAGTCGTTGAAATTCTGGCTGAGCCCACTTGATTTTGTTTGTAATTTGAACCAATTTCTCTCAGCAGAGCCCCAAGGAATGAGGATGGCCAGCCCTAAAGCCACTGGGCTCTCCTGGGAGATAACTTGGCTTGCTATTGCTCTCTCTGCACATCTACAGGTAAGTAATGAACTTATTTCTGTTGTCATGCCCAGTCCTTTATCAGGTGATCCTGCTGCACACTTTTTATTACTGTTTTTAAACAGAAAACTGCACTGGAATTAAAAGACTTTCAGTGAGAAGGTTTTCCTTTCATAAAACTTTCAAAGACATCAATGTGGAAAATTAATATTCTCTCTTACTAGTAATATTGTACCTGACTTTACAAATGGGGACTAAAGGGAGATCTTGCCAGATGTGTGATGCCATGGGTCTTTCAAGGTAGCACAGCTGCTCTTTGCCCCTAGGAGTTTTAGCACCTGATACATGTTGAGATACTCTTAAGTGACAAGGGTTATAGAAATAGATGGGCAGAATATCTGAAGCACTTGGAAGTCAGTGTTAGGAGGTGGGGAATGTGGTCCAAAAAGGTCTTCGCTTTAAGTGTTCAATGAGTACAGGGGACCATGTAGGAAAACCATAGCTGCCATCTGATCTATTGCTTGGCACATGAGCCTAATCAGTTCCAAGGAGTGAGTATTTCAAGAAATATGGTGTGCTGGCATGCAGTAGAGATGTTGTTATAGTATGTCATTCTCTATACTGATAGTTCCCACAGCACAAAATGTTTCAAGGATTTTTGAGTGTTATTTATACATACATGGAAATCCAGAAATCCTTAGAAAAGGATGGCTAAATAAACTGGAGAATCTTTCTTAATGATAAATAGCATTGTTTTCTTAAGCACTGTAGTAGTTTTTGACAAAACAAAAAAACTAAATTCATAGTTGCTGTTTACTGCATTAGTGTTGTGTAGCATTTGTACTATTGCAGGGCTGAGAAATGGTGTTTAAAACTGGAGCCTGATGTGTTGGGCAGTGTATAAACAGACATCATAAAGACTTTTGAATTGAAGAACAATACAGCAGGCAAAAGTAAATTGAAAAGAAGTCTAAAGAACTGAGGGGACTGTTAGACAGCTGAGTAAGCTATGATCAACTTAGGGTGGACTTTGAGGTTTAAGGTAGCGGGAATGGGGCTCCAACCCATCCACAGTGGCACTGCTGAGTGCACTGTGTGTTGAGTCATTGGGCAGCTGATGAACATGTCCTCTATTTGTATTATGGTTGCAGCTAGTCATGAAAGCACACTGGTTACTTGATTAAAGGGCTCGCCATTAAAGTAAAAGTTTACATTTGTGTTAATTGTGCAGTAAAACACAGTTTATTCAGCACATGTCCAAGGAGATGGGGCTGTGGTGGGATCTGCTTCTTGCCTGCATGTTTCTTATGCAGGGACAAAAATGCTACTCATTTGCTGTGCCTCTACAGCTTGTAGTTTTGTGTGCAAGGAGTTGAGTGATGCTGCAATAACCAGCCCTATAAAACACAGAAAATGGTATATGAAGTTCCCTTAATAGGTCCATTCAAGATGAGTATAGAAGCTCAGAGAAGGGAAACATCAAATTTGTGTTTGGACCTCTTGGTTATGAAGGGACCAATGTTTTTATTCTTTTACAATATTATTCTTGTATTTTTTTCTTTCGTATTTTTCTTATTGTAGAACTGGAACCAGTAGTGGCATAGTTTCCTCTTCTCCATGAGTGGTTTGGCAAAGCTTCACTTGTCTCTTTATAATAAAAACAACGCAAACACATTGTAGTAATCAATAGGCTATTGTGAGTAGCTTTATGAACATTTCAATCCAGGTCAATTTTTATGGTCTTCATTGTCCTTTAAAACATTGTAATTTGATGGCATATTTGAGTCATTAGCACTTAACCCCAATCTTGTAGGAGGCCTTTCCACTCCTAAGTGTTAGGTGTTTTATCACAATTTTAGGCACATGAAAGATATTTCATATTATTTAACATAACATTTTTGGTATCCAATAACCATTAATTCTTTAATTAGTTGCTTGGGGCCATACTATATGGACCACACACAGTCACTTTTCCCTAATACTGTACCATAACTTCCACTTCTGTTGTTTTTGGCTATCAAAGTGCTTATGTCTGGAGCTAATCAATTAGAAACAATTGGATGCTGGGCAAGGTCACAAGTCTGTCATATCACTTATGTGCAATTGATTAATTTCATCCTGTTTGAGGCAGGTACAGAATAAAATAATGACCATTTTAAAAGAATGTGGTGGAAATGTGGTATGAATGTAATGCAAAGAAAACTTTAACATGAGAAGTTGTGAAAAAGAGGTAGCTGTTTCTGAGAAGAAATGGAAGTTAACTCTGGTTATAGGAGCCCTTTCTGATTCTTCACAGCATGTTAATAAGCACAGTGTGGTGCTTAGGTGGGCTCCAAACTGAGCTCTGCCCTTACAGATGTGCAATGTCTCAATTTTGACAAAATTAGTTTGTCAAGGGCAGATGAGTCACTACACTAGTCGGTAGGTTAGGTTTCCTAGAATAACCCAGGGAATAGTTTCACCCCGAGCATGGCTGAGCTGCCTGTTTGTTAAATCTGCTCTGTGACCAAGAACAGTGACATAAACCACTCAGGAAGAGACCACTTTTAGGTCTCTCTTAGGTCTTGGCTGTGTTCTTTTGCAAGGATAGAGCCAATATAAATGAAATTAATGGCACTGCATTATTCTAAAACTAATGATAATACAAACAAATATGTCTGTATGTTTTTCTTAAAAACAAACTAAATACTCCATCAAATGGTAGTGGCAACATGGAATAATTCATGGTTCCTAAAGATTTAAATGATAGCTCTATCCAAAGAAGTTACTGTATTCTACAGATTATATGTATTTGGGAATGTTAACTATAACCTTAACTTCATATTAATTGCTAAATGTTGTGTAAAAGGCTCCTCGTTTTTTTTCTCACACTGTAGCAGGAGAGTTATCAATACTACAGATTTTAGGAGATGGTTAAGTTAACAAAGTAGAAATCCAAGTCTAGTTTTGCTGTTTTGAAGTGGTCTCTTGAGTACATATTGGTTCATATTTGTAGCTGAAAAGGCAGGATGCTCAGCCTAGTAACCACTCTTTCTTAACCTTGTGATAGCATTTTATTGCACCATTTTATTACATCAGCTAGATACTGTTATATTTGTTATGAAATGTATGTAAGACTGTATATTCTTACTAATGGATTACTGGCAGGAAGAAATGATGGCTAGCAGATTCATGTAGGCAAATATATATCATCAAGAATTTTACACATGGATTCATTTTAGATTTATTCTCTAGTATGTTGTTTTCAAATCAGGACAGTTTCTTAGGTTCCTACAATCCAAATCAAACTCACTACAAGTCAGTACATTCTGCCTCCAAAGACCATGGGGTTGCTAATATCTGCAGAGGGAATAGCAGCAAAGACACCATGTCTGGATATTTAAGAAGCATTAGCTCTGGGTTTCTATGGAAGGGAAAGTTTCATAGCTCATATTGTCATTGAATAAACTGTTGGTTGCTTCCATGATTTATGTTTCTGCAATCCTTGCCTGCATTATGTTTTTTTCCTAACTATCTGTGATATTCTGCATGTGAAGGATATAAATGCTGAAAACATTATTGTATTCAAAATTATTCTGCTATAACAAATCTGCCAAAAACTACCAACATAGTAAATGTCTTTAAGACTGAGCCTTGCAAGGCCAAAAATCTGATGTCCATTATATGACATAGTGGACTTGGAGAACATCTCTGTGGAAAACCTTTGGATTATTGTTTTACAGTTGCTGAATATATTGCACACTGATACACAGAAAATAGATGATGAACTCTATGCCGTACAATAGTGAGGATACTTAAGTCTTTGACTGGAAATATTAGGATGAGATTTGCAAGTCCTGGCTTAAGTTTGAAGCAGTTTTCCATTTCTATAGGCACGTTGCAATTCTGCACCCATCTGGAGTTTTGCCATCAGCCTCAAAAGGCCTGTGGTTTTATTCTTAGTTTGAAGAATGAGAAGCTGCTTCTAAAGACAACACATCTGAGACTCTGTAGAAGTATTCTGACTTGAAATATTCATTGCTATTGACAAGGTTGCAACTCAGTGGCAGCATTACCAGGAAACGTATGTTTAAGTTTCTGAACTTGCTTTAAATTTAGGACTGATAACGATTGCTCAGCCAGTGCTCATAGAATCTGAACTGCTGTTACCCCCAATTTACAATCCAACGTAATTGAATGGCCTGAGAAGTTGACATGTGTCTTGTGACTTGAGACACAAACTATGTACAAATACTTAATTTTTTATGAATACGTTTTAAAAACTGAAGCCAGCTATGGGAGATGAGTACAGATGTCATCAATTAAATCATCCTTTTAGTATCTCATTTATATGCTACTATAATGACTTCTGATGAAGTTAGGCTAAAAGTTGGACAGAGGTGCTCAAATAAGTTGTGTATAGAGCTGCAAATTACTGCTTCCCAAACCAGATAAGCAAGAGTCTGACACATTTGGAGAAGCCTCAAGTGTAGGAATAATCTCTAACAGCTGCCAGTGGCTTCCAATTTCTCTTGAAAGAGTAGTCAAGAAATGAGGGAATAGCTATAGGATGATCTTTGATTTTAGAAGATACTTGAACACTTAGTCATTGATAATTACTCACTGAGGTCTGCTTGGTGCAGCTGGATCCTTCATGTTCCTTACCAAATTGGGGCATAAACACCACTGAGGTGGTAGTTTTGCACTGGGCACCAAATTCCATTCCTGCCTTTGCATCACAGAAAGTGTACATGATTGATTATACTGATATTTAAGCCCTTTTACTGTTCATCCAGGATTCAAGATTTAGCCATCCAAAATAATGTTTTACTTCAATAGAGTATACATTTAAAAATCTGAGTAATTCTTATTTGCTTTTACTTCTACAACCTGTAGAGTTCAGGTTTTCTTTAAGCATTTCTCTGTGCTCACCTGAATCCCCAGGATTGTAGTTTGCCATGAAGGAGTAAAATACATTAATTTCAGTGGTAATGGGAGCAGATTTATAATTGTGCTTCTCTGTATTTGTTTGTGTTGTAAGGGTATGCAAGAAATCATGGGCGTGAGTTATATAATACTGTGCAAATGTACTTTACTGTCCAGTCAGTGTGTTAAGGTTTTATACAGTTTATAATACTGATGATGATCTCGTGGCTGTGAACAGTCCAATACAGTCACACTTGAACAATTCCAGTGTAATTCTTATTAGGCAAAATCTCTGTAAAACAGAGAGAGTTTGTGCATGGTGAAAGAAGTTCACCATTGTTTTTGAAGTACAGTTTGTCAGTGAGCACAGCATTCCAGAAAGGACACTGGATATAGCCATGGCAACTCTGGAGAGACTACTAACACCCACATAGGAACTTTAAAGCACTGCAGTTCTGATATGCCCTATGCACTCCCTTTATTGTCAGTGATAGACAATAATTCCTTTAGGTTTTGAAAGCATGCATATAACTTTTTTCCCCATAGGGGAGAACATGGTATTAGCTGAAGTCTCTAGACTGTCAAGTGCTCCGGAATTTAGGGGTCAGATTTTCAAAATGTCCTTATTCCAGCTTGTAGGAGAAAGGACAGTTTCAGGGACTCCTTTTTTGATGGCACAAGGGTGTTAAATTGATGCAAGTAGAACAGCATTTTCAGAAGGGGTTGTGTTTTGATGACTTTCAGTAAGACTTGAGACATGTTAAACAAACACTGCTAAGTACTCAATTGCCTTGGTAAGTGTTTAGCTTTTTTTTCTCAAAACAAATAACAAGGTAAATTTCAATTCATCTAATGGGAGCCAGGCATTAGGTGCCTTAGGCACTTCCAGAAGTCTGGCTAAGTATTTCTTATCATATTTAGGTAGTTAAACCAATACTTTCACCCCTATAATTCTTTTGAAATATTAGGTTTCTGGTGTGTAAATTCCACTCCTCGATTGTATATATATATTTGATAATATTTTAGAAGTGCAAGTACAAGTGTCACATGTTCATAAAGAGAGGGCAGTTTTTGAGAACTTGGCCTAATAAATCCCTTCCAGACAGCATATTACATAAAGTGTTTAGCAACAATGTTATTTCTGTTTCTAATTTTGTATTTATTAGATTTAACATCATTATGGAGAGAAAATGAAAACAGTATTCTTGGTCTGTTTTGAGAAATGTGGTTTCCAAGAATTGTCAGTTTGTCATGCTTCTGGATGCACTAGAAACACAGTGAATGCAAGTCAGCTCAACTAAATTGTGAAACAATATTAAAACTGCATTTATGATTGCAGTTACTAGATTGTTGTTATATGCTAACTGTTGTCAGTTGTGTCGTGGTGGGAGGTCCCAATTGGTAAATGAGGTTGATTTGTGGCATTAAATAAGTGGAACATTTGTTTATATGTAGAATCATGTATTTCTGTATTTATGTAACGTTGGGTTTTCTCTGTCATCAGGTGCTTTGCCAAAAAGTGAAGCTGCTTGGAATTTATAGGATACAGTCTCCTGTTAGTGCCTACAAGCACAACGGGGTAACATTTACAGTGTGTATATGTGAAAGGACCTGTAGATGTTCACTGTACAGTAGGTGAAAGCATAAAGAGGAGAGCTTTAGCTGCCTGATCTCTTGCCTTTCTAGAATCATAAAAGTAAGATGACACAGACACACCTGCACCACTGTAGAATGTGAAGAGTAAGGGATTGTGTTTTCTCAAGCTCTGTTTGGCAATAAGTGTTTCCTGGCCTGCACCTTGCTGAAGCTCTGAAAAGATTGCAGAAACTGGCTTTATTCCCAGCTGGCTGATTCAGCAAGAAATTAACTAGCTCAAAAAAAAATTCCCCCTCTCTTGCAATTTCCCTGCTTGTATATGTGGCAGCTCCAGGTCATCTACTGGGATGGGAAAATGTGAAAGGCCATACAAGTACTGGCTCTGATAAATTCAGATTTGCCTCCTCTGATGGGAGATTTCCTTGCTTTCTGAGCTACTGCAGCCTTTGTTGGGGTAGCAGTGGTGTGGAAGCACAAGATCAGTGATTGTAGATGTATAACAAATGAAACAAGCTAAAATATGATTTGGCTTCTTCTCCTGAGAGTCTTCTTTTATTAGATGTTCTCAAAGTCTCAGTACTCATTTGGTCTTTTGTTTTCTGGAGTCTCCAAATACTATAACTGTTCCCTGGTTGACTGTCATGGATGTTGGCTGAGAAATCCAATAGTATAGTAGTGTCTTGAGTGTTGTCTGCTTGGTAGATGATGTTCTAGTTGGAAACTACCAGGTAGATGCATCATAATACAGATCCTTTTAGCTGATCTGATCGGGGAATATATTTCTCACTGGAGGGATGGGCTGTGTATGCCCTGTGCTGTGTAGGGCATTTTGGTAAAGCCACTGACTGGTCAGACTGCTTGAACAGGCTCTGGGTCTGTCCTCTGATTTTATAACTTGATTTATATGAATATAAGGTGCTTTATGTGACTATAAGAGTTGCATTTCCTCTTGTCTGGTGATTCTCACATAAGTTTTTTCATAGAAAACTGGCTGAAAGCCTGATAGCAGTTAACAGTGCTAATTGAATGGTAGGAAATGCTATGAAAGGAAGATTTAAAACAAAGCAAAGAGTATTATCTTTTCACTATATTCCTGTGTGTTTCTGGTACATTTTCAATTTTTAGAGTTTTAGCATGACTTTTAAGGTATGCAAGGAAATTTAGGCTTAATTACTGGAATAGCTTCTTGTTTTTAAACAAACACTACTAATTCCTTGAGCAAGATAAATAGAGACATGGCTTCTGATATTTTGCTAAATATGGCTTAGCTTAAATTCCAGTTTCATTGTGTGATCAGTCCTTCTGTAAAACACAAATATTCCAGACGTTTTCCCTGCATGAGAGAGCACTTACCTTCACCCCACTGTGAAACTGCACACCCAAATGCTTTTCCCGTTTCCTCTTCCTCTCTCTTTCAGTTAAATTTGGAACACAATAGGTTGGTTAAAACTATAAGGAAAACCTCCAGAACACTATCTTAATGTATGGGGGTTTACCATGCAGCTGTTTATCTTCTGCTAAGAGGAAACTAGGAATGTATTTTTAATGCCAGGAGCTGGGCTTAAAATGCCATTACTTATCTGGTGGGAATAGATTTGAAAATTAGTGAGCAATTAGATCAGTAGGCAAATACATTTTACCTAATGCTGCAGGTCTCATGGGCCTTTCAAATATCCTGTTAGCATCACCTGTTCTTAATGTGCAACCTTTTAAAGCTTTTCCCTTAAACAGCAGTGTGACTGTGAAACAGAAAATCTACTTCATATTTTTAATTTTTTTGAGTTAATTTTAATTGAAAAGCACCCAACTTTCATGGTTCTCCAAGGGAAACAGAGATGTACTGGGAACACTAAGCTTTTCTTGGAGAAAATGTCTTCCTGTAGATAACCATCTTGAGAAGGGCCTTAGCTGGGATAACAGAACATGTGGGTCTTGTTCTGATCTTTTGAACTTGCTTGAATTATGTCCTTAGCAAACACCAATGATGTATTTGTTTATAATTGATTATTTTTCTTGCTGAATTTAGACCTCTGCGAGCCATCTGTCATATGTCACACAGACGCCACTATTTAGAAAATAGTGGGGGAAATGTAGGAATTAGAGACTTTTTTTTTACTATTTCAAATGTTAAGGCCAGTCCTTGACAACACTGAAAAAAGCCCTTGTCCTCTTCAACTGTACTGTAGGAGTGTCCCATCATTCATTGTCTGCCGAAAGTTTGAATCAGTGGTAGTATGAGAACTCCTGTACTCCAGGCACTACAGAACCTCAGTTCTGAGAAAGACCCAGGCTGGGGAGCTCTGGGGACTTCAGTAGGTTGCTGTGCCACAAGTGAGACCTTACTCTGTAAAATTCAGGCTTTCCATTTCAACAGTGCAATGTCCTGCACTTGAGTAGCAAGTGAAGTCTGTGGGCACTTTGCCTGAGACAGCAGTGGGAGCTCTTCTGAAGTAAGACCTGCCCATATGAAGCAAACTGAAGCTGAATTTTATTAGTGCTAACTACTTGGTTATCGTATTTCCTGTTGCGTCGTGTGAATCATTCCATCTCTTCTTCATATAACTGCTAAGGACAGATGGCATTTAAAGCTGTGTCTGCAGCTGTTTTCTAGAAAATTGGCTGTATTTATCTCTCTGGAAAAAGCCCCCAAAATCCAGATATAATAAAGGTAATTTTCCTGTTGCTTACAGATCTTGCAAAAGTTGAAGTGATTTCCATTTTTTCACATGTCCTTTTTCTATTGTGTGTCATTGAAGATGATTTATCAGATGTTCCAGTCCATCCCTGTTGGCAGGAATTTTATCATGAACTGCTGCAGAGGGAAACATCAAAACTGGTCCTTAGAGCATGTACATTGTTTTTCAGGAGAACTGAAGAAGAACATGGAAATCCACTTTTTAAAAATCAGTGTGACTTTGTTTTTGCCAGAATTATGCTCAGAAGATACCCTTGAACATTTGAAGGGGTTGCACTCTCTGCTGAATGGTGTAGTTCTGTGACCGAAAATAGAGGGAAACACAAGCACACCATCAATGAGGAAGACAGAGTTGATTTCTACATGTAGCATTTTGTCTGTGCATATGAAAATTGACATCATGGTGTTGGAATGTTGACCGTGTTTTGCAGTTTGCTAGCTGCACTTACTGGAAAGCATGTGTTTCAAAGGGAGTTTTCAATTTTTGTAAGTCTTTGCTTCCACAATAGCTCAGTCTTATTTTGAATGTAGACTTAGCTATGAATAAAATTTAACTCATGAAGTAAGATTCCTCTGGCTCAAATGCGAATGAATTATGAAAATGTTAGCCAGTAATGTGCATGTCTGGATTAGAATAGTCAAAGCCAACCTTTAGGTTCTGCTGTTACCACTCAATATTGTCTTATTCTGTTCAAAAATGCCTTACTCTGAGAGTAAGGATACTGAGTTCTGAGAATATCTCAAGCAAAGCTGCAATAAGCATGGAGAAAGCTGCACAAAACCAACCCGCTGTAGGAAATTTTCACTAATGTGCTTTTTAGCTCCAGATGAGTCTGAAAGAAGGGAGCTGAGGAGTGAAAGAAACAGTCTAGCAGCAATGAAAAAGTGGCACTAGTCCTTCAGCTAAAGAGTAATCATCCAGATAAAATTGGCAAAATTCAATTACATTATCTTTCAGTAATGGGCTGGCCTCTCTCTTCGACCTTCATAATCCAATTAATTTTCCCAGAGTTTCAATGTTATATACTCTATAGAAAGTTGGCAACCCAAGTTTCCCATGTCATCAACTCTTTCCAGTCTCCTGAGAAAGTTTTCTAGTACAACATCCTTGCACCTGCTAGTTCTTCCCCAGCTCTTCTCAAAATCAAACTGCTCTGAACACCTTTGTGAAATTCTTCCATGTTACTGAAGCAATTTACTGACTTTAATAATGTAATTCCCCAGCTGATTGGAAACAGATCCAGTTCCATTAGCCTGTTCCTGTGATGGAGGGCCCTGTTCTTTTGATATTTTCAGTGTCTAAGATGGATGGGTTTGAAAGAGTTAGACATCTGTACTATTGTAAGAAATTACATCTGGATCTTCAAATATCTAGTACCTGTCAAAGAATGTATGCCTTTGTCTGCAGAGAAAAGTTAGCATGTTTTTTCACAAGGAGCATTTAACAACCCTAGGAAAATATAACTCAGTTAATTGCTGAAGGTTTAAACTTTCGTTCCTGTTGCATACTATATGGAAATATGTGAATCTGTAACATAGGTGATTGCATTAACAAAGTACCTGGCTAACTGAGATTGTCTTTTGTTAGGTTTTAGTCTGAATTAAGTGTTAGATAGCTGCACGTTCCTCATGGACTCTTCCCTACATATAAGTTACAGGGCTGCTGTGTAAAACAGTGATTTACCCTGGTGTTATTTTTAATGGAGAAATTAGACACAATCAGCTTTTTGAACAGCTAAATGAGAACGTGGGTCAAGAAAAATGAGGAGTGATGCTTCATGTTGGAGGGTGATGCATTTTACAAGGTTGAATTGGGGCTTGCAGGGGCATGATTGTTCTCGTAAAATAGGGGTCTGCTTGCTTCATTTATCTTTTGTGTTGGAATTGACTCTTAATGAAGTAGCTTAGATAAAAATCCTGTTCAAAGCTGTATAATTAACTTTAGATAGGTCAGAAATAATATATAGAGCACTTGAGATAAAATTTAGCTTTGTGGGGACATGCTTGCTTCTAATGGAACTTGCTTTCAGAATTTGTTATTACTCTGTGGAGGCATTTGCATTGAAACTTCTCAAGTTCTGTTTGTTGATACTTTTCAAATTCTGTTCAGTTTCTAAAATGCTGTAGCCCATCTACATCCCTCCTTCTTTCTGGAGGGCTGCCCTAGCAGCCCGTGCAGTTTATGTGGGCTGTGAGTACCAGAGGATCTCTGCTGCAGAAGGGATTTTTCCCTCTGGATTTGCATGAGGGTTGATGTGGGACCCGGCTCTTCCCCAAGGCTCTGGAGCTCCAAAGGTCTCTCAGCGGGATCAGTCCTGGCTGCTACAGAGGGCACATAAGAACTCGTATTTTTCAGAGACATGTAAACCAAATCACAAGGCTCTCACCTGTTATTTTCCTATATCTTAGTGATGTTTACTTTCTTTACCAACTGCAAAAAATTTAGTGATTTTTCTTAATGTTTCATCATAACATTCCACATAACCAGCTATATTTACATTTTAAATGTTCAGATATTAATTGTTGTAGTAGCTACCTATGACTTTTATTGGTTATTTCTAGAATCTGATTTCAAGTATAGCAAGATCTGTGCAAGCTTTATTGTTGGGGTGAAATTTAAACTTTATTGGGATTGAATGTTTAATAGTATAATTTGCTGCATATGTTACAAATACAAGCTGCTATGAATAGATCCTCTGTAAAAAAAAATCATTTGATATGTTATGTATGGACTTAAATCCAGTATGTTGTTATCTTTAACTAAAGGAAATTATAAGAAGAGATTTACAAAGAAGGGTTTATTCTATTAACTTTAATTTCTTTAAAACATTTCTCAACTGAAGTTGAATTTGGTTTCAGTATTATGACTTTGTTTAAAATGTGCTGTACATAACTTCCTCTGTTCCTTGAATATTATTCTGAAAATAGTACAAATTGGCTGGTTCTCATATACCTGAGAAGAGAAAAATATGATTAGTAGTAGAAAGTGGATTATTTATTTCAATGGAGTGCCTTGATTTATATTTGTCCACTCACAGTAGACTTGGAGGCTCTAAGTGCAAGGTTTTCTGTTACATTGATAGAACTTTTTAATGTAATTTTTATACCTTGTAAAGAACTGGGAGAAAGACTCTCTTTCCTATGTGTCTTTGGGCCCCAGCCTCCCAGGAAGCAGTAGGACAGAACTCATTAATTTAGAATAGGTCTTGGTTTGGATTCTTATGGCTTTTAGGCATTTTGGCGTGAGTCTGTGTTTGTAAATGGCAGGAATAAAGACTCTTGGACTATTTGAGATTTAGTGACCAATTAAATCCTTTTGGCAGAAGACTTGGAATTTAATTATTGTCCCATACTTCCCTTTAAAGTGTGTAGCCACTTCTTGGAGGATTTTATATAAGTAGATAATCAGACTTTTTTTCAAAAAGTGGTTGTAATTTTTTTTATAGAACAATTTGCAGTGAGTCCCTTTCTCTGTTTTTAAAGCTGGAGTAATACAAAATGAAGGGAATTGCTACATGCATCATCCTAACTCTAAGAAAGGAAAAACACATGGGGAAAGGGCAAATTTCATTCAGTCATTTCTGAATGGTTTTCTGCAAGAGGGCAACAAGTTTTATACCTTGTGTGGATGTCTAGGATTCCCTTCAGCCTTTCCACCTGGAATTACAAGGAGTTTGTATAAAGGTAGAGAATAATTGCAGCCTGAGTCAGGCTAGCAAGTTGGCTTTTATACTGTAGCTAAGATAGGAGAACATCTCTCTTGGCTGAAAGGACTGGGCTTGAAATAAAGATGTTCTGGACAGATAATTCCAAGTACAGCCAAATCTGCAGAGAAATACATGGGTTAAGATCTATATTTGAGTCTTGTTTTTTATAATGGATGTTGTTTAGGCTTTTTAATAGTAGCTTTTTACTCTGTGTAGGGTGCAGAGGAAGCCAGGCCTATAAAAAGTGCAAATGAAAATAGGATTACTGCCACAGATAACTTCAGCACAGCTTAACAGTGAGAGTGTGGCTGTCTTATTGTTTGCAATTTGCAAAATGGTGAAGAATGTGAAGAAATGCATAATTATGCAGGATAAGAATAGATCAACTGAATCGGTAAGATCACAGTATTCCGCACCACTGCAAATTCACTAGATTGTTAATGTTCTACTTGTCATGATTGTCTTTAGTCTGAGAAGTCACAGATACACAGGGCAAAAGGAATCTCATGCAATTAAAAGGGCGGGTGAATTTATTTCCCTGCCTTTGCACAGTCCATTGTTCTTGGATTCTGTCTGTATTTTGAAAAGTCTTAGAATGCTAAAGACAAACATATGAGAACCTGGAACCATGCTAAAGCTTTAGATACTGAACTGTTAGGGTTGGCCTCCAAGCTCACATTAGCTTGTACTGGCAAACTATGAGCTGACTGCGGATAAGAAAATTCAGGGGAGGTTATTGCCACAGACCCTTCCAAAAGTGCTCAGGAATAGTTGAAAAATATTCTGTAGGAGTAGTGCCCTTCTGTAAATCTTTAAAATTAAACTGTGCTGTCAAGAATCCTGTTTAACCTTACATGCAAGTGGTAGTGGTAAAAGAAGAGCTGCTAGATAGACAAGAGTAGGTGATTTTGCACCATTGGTTAGACATGAGGCAGGTGTTGGGGACTCCGCATTTCCCCCTGCCCTTCTTGTTTTTAAAAGTAGTGAGCAGACTATTGCTTGTCCTACAAGAGGCATGACAGCTTTTCTAAAGGCAAGGTCAAGTGGACAAACCAAGATGATGTGTACACTTAGAATTCAGTATATAAAAGCTGGTTTTGGAAAGATTTTCCTTCATAGTCATCCTGCATCTGACAAAAATAGTGGTATTTTCTGCTTGACTAAAGCAGACGAGGCCAAGTGACTCAATTTCTAAAGCATGTCTATGGCTCTTTGAGCTGATTGCTTGTTTTGCATGCAAGACAATTGTGTTAACAGGTTTGATTGTACCAGCAGCAACAAGGAAATCTGGTCCCTCCAGGCTGCTGTAGTGGTCAAGGTAGGAGGGCTTTTCAATAGCTTAACTACAGCCTCTGCTTTGTGTTCATTTGTGTATCTAAGTTTTAGTTGCTGGTAGATTCAGTGAAATGCCAGGAACGAGGTACCTGCTGAAAATTTATCACCTCTTACTGTTGGATTCCTCAAACTGCTGGTTAAGAGAAGGAAACAAGACCATTTATCTTACTATCCATCTGCTCTGCCATCATAAACTCCAATGTGATATTCTGAAGGAGTAAAATTATTCTGTTAAATTTCCTGTAGAAAGATAATCATTATTGGAAAGCAGTGCATGACTTATGACATGTCTCAATTCATCTGTCCTGGGAGCTATCCATTGTACGTACACATCTGCTCCTGTACACCCACACAGGATGGGAAGATATTCCTCCACAGGAAGGTCTTCCGTTCCCTCAGAATGCAGGTGGTATGTATTGGCGAGTCCCATGTTGTGGCTATGGTAGCCAAGTTCCCAGAGTAAAGTACAGAGAGAAGCAATTCACTCACCCTCAGCTGCTCGAATGAGAATACAAGATGAGTGAGTAGCAATATAGTCACCAGTCCAATCTTGCAGTGTTCCCTCTGTGATAACTGTTTTAATCACTTATGCTCCTGCTTGCATTTGAAATACTGACCATTAGAAGAGTGAAAATGGTATGTTGGTGAGATCAGTCACAGGGAAGACACTTGATTCTTAAAATACTTAAAGAAAATGCAGAGGATTTAATAGGGCATCATAGATTTTTAAATTCCAAAATGCTAGAAAAGTCTTGCCTTTGAATTACAGATGTTCTTCAGTGATGTCCATTTTTTATCCTTTTTCTGTTCATTGAATGTCTTTCTGTAATCACCTGGATAATTTCAAAATTACTTAATGAAATTTATTTGTTGGACATGGAAGATGATAAAGTTGTAGTGTTGAAAACATCCTGATTAGAGCAGGAATCCTGTTCTGAATTAGCAGTTTCTATTTTCATTATGTCTGACTTACTCAGCTGTGTCTTTTAACATTTCAGCAATATAGGTTGGTTCAGAGGATTTATTTCATTCTTTCCAGCAGCAGAGCCTGTGTTTATCTTTTCTCACCTCAGTAAGAGCCCTTTCCCCTTCACCATATCAGTCCTCCAACATTGCTGTACACATTGTATAGAAGAACAAGAATGAGTCATTAAACTAATGACCATTAGTCTTAACAGTTGTCAGTGAACAGATGCCTGCAGCATCTCTCTTGTGAGCTTTTAATTGCTCTGGGGTTTGCTGCTAAAGCAGAGTTATCTAAGTAGTGGCTTATTAGTTAGTACACATGTGAAATGCTGTCAGTTAATGCCAGCTAATGAACTGGGACCAGGAAGGGGACAGATTTCAGATAAGTGGTGAATCCCCTTTTATAGTTGTGTTACTTACTTTTTGCTCAGATATTGAACTTTTTCTAGTCAGGATTTAGTTTTTAATGTGGATAATGTGTCTGGCTCTTGAGATGCTTTCACTGGCAAGAGAGAAAGACAAAACATACTTGAACAACCACCCTCTCTTCCCCCCAGAAAATAGAGGAAACTGGAAAACGGATGGATCATAAATATCAGGGCTGGCATCGCTGGACTGAGGGAACACTTAAGCTGAGATTTAAATGTGGCAAATTACAGTGCTTGGAGAAGTGAGTTGCAGTGTTAGAGCAATGGGCCTCAGCCTGGGAAAGCATTTCAGTAGCAGCACATCAGGTAGGAATGATGAAAATACTGGAACTCCCTGGGAATAATCTCACAGTGGCAGGTAAATAAGACAAGTAATTTATTAGGGAGAAGTGGCTTACTAGGAAGTAGTGTGCTTTGCCTAGTGGTTGGTGTATCAGTATTCCTGACACCAGTAAAGCACAGAAAGTTAAAAACCTATAGAGTATTTTCAGAAATGCATTTGAGACTCTGAGAGTGCGTGCTATGAACAGTTTCTTTTGGGTATTTCTTTTTAAAATGCTGAAACAGGTGTGCACACGTGGAGGGTGCTTGGCTGAAAGGCATTCACCTCATGTGCCTTATTAATAGCCTTAAACCAACATTCCTACAGCAGAGCCATGACCATTTAACTGCTTCCTTATTGTGAAAATGTGCCTGACTGACTCAATGTGCAAGGCTGCTCAGTCCATAAACCCTGCAAAGGGACTTATCGCAATGGAGAAAGAAGAGTAGATGAAGAACTCGGTTAATATCTCTAAAATTATCAGAAGCTGTGGAAAACTAGGAGTGGAAAAGTCATGCTTTCCTCACCATGTGTTAGATGCATTTGTGTGCTGAGCTGCTGTAAATCACAAGTCAGCCTGGGAGTGAACATCTGGCTGTGGCATTCTCTACAGTCTGGTTTCTTTCAGGTGAGAAAGGATTCGTCAGCTAAAGGTAACAGGGAGGAGAACCATTTTGATTGTTTACACTTACTCAGTGTGGTCTGTCTTTGCAACTATGGGACACACCCCCTCCCCAGCCCCTCTTTGGAGAAATGCTGACAGAGTGGGAGCAGGCGCTCCCTGTGCTCTGCTGAAAAAGGTGGATGAAGAGCAGTGCTAGCCCAAGCTGTCCTGTGGTACTTACAGGACCATCCATTGAGAAGCTTTGTGATGGTAGATGTTGATTATCAGAAACTTTCTCTTTTCCTGATCTGTTGAGTTGCTTAGTTGCATGCTTTTTGGGTTCTGTTACTTGAGTTTTGGGCTATTTGATCTCCAAAATTGTTGTACCAGAGATGTTGCTGTTTCCTGTTGAGAAATTATTCCAGTTCTTGGTGGCTGTTTGCCTGTTTCCAGGTCTTCTTCTATTATGAGCATTTGTAGTCATTTACAGTAGCAGAGCAATTTCATCCATTTCGCCTACCTGTTTAGCTCATGATAAACACTATGCTGTTGCTGATGACAACATTATGTAAACAGTATGCAATGAAAATTTACTAGGGCTAGGGCAGCATTTTTTGAGGGCTGAATACAAGCCAGTTTTTCCCTGGCACCTGAATCAGAAGCAGATGTACAGAGACTGAGGGCAGGGAGAAAACTCTGTCATTAGCAATCAAAGGCATGGCAGTGCCCTGCCACAGATGATAAGGAGTCAGTGTTCAGCCCTTCCCCACATGACAAGAGCCTCTGGTTTTAATTGCACTGTGAGCAACTTTAATGTCAAAATCTTCAGTATTTAGCTCTGAAGTAAGTAGTCGTCTTAGTTTTTTCTTGGATTTGTTTTTTTTTTCCCCTAAGTGCCATGGTTTTAATACCATTCCATCACCCCACACATTTCCCTTCTTTGTGTTTTCATTATGCAACAGGAATTTTCTTAAAAACCTGGATCTGCCACCAGTTCTAGCAGGTGTTTAGCTTCTGAGTGCCAGAGGTTTTTTCTTTATGCAGCGTATGGATGAGAATTTTGCTGCCCTTAGGCACAATTTCAACTGAAGTATATGAAAAGCATGTTACTATGTCAGTTCAAATTATATCACTATTGAAGAAAAAACTCAAAAGGAAATTAAATATAAATAATCATACTAACATAACATAACATTAATAACATTAAGGTTATAATTTAAATTAAAAAGAATTGGGAAAATCTGAGTCAGGAGTCCCATGTCATTCTCAGCCAGACTCTCCTGAGAGCAGCCATTGTAAATGAGGATAATGACAACTTTTGAGTCATGTGAGATCTCTTGATGAATAGTACTATAATAATATATAAGAATTAAGTGTATTTTTAACTCTATATATTATACTGTGTAGCAACTAAGTATTGTGTGAAGTCTTGTATTCTACTTTGCCTCATCATTAGCCTATTTATTTGATAGTGACTTACACCTTTTTGCTGTACCCAACAATGTCCTAGGTCCCATTCTGCTCCCATATGAATTGCTAGCCACCTGTATGGACTGCCTTGGAGTGTTTAGACCAGCTTGTAGGAAAATTGGTCATCTGTAGCTGCAGATGTTATTCCTTAAATCCTGAATCCTGCTGTCACAGCAGTGTGGGCATGTCACTGTGTCCAGATGAAAATAAAGAGGCATTTTGCAAATGCTGTGCAGAATTGCTGACAAAATGGTGCTGTGAAGTTTCACCTCCCAGAATTCTTGTTTTATGTTAGTTTTTAGGAGACTTTTTGTTTAGATGCAACACCTGGTTACTTGGGAGTGCTCACACCTTCCTTGTAACTTTTCTTTAGAATTATTAGAGCAGTTATCCAGTCTGAATACTGGGGAAGGGGAGGAGAAGGACGTAATGTATTAGAAGAGGGTACTGCTGCTCTTGCAAGCCTATGAGGTGCAATTTGTCTCACTAGGAAAGGGTAGGGCCCCTGCAGCCCAAAGGCTTCTATAGCCTCTTGTTCGTCTCATGACAATTGTCAATTTTTTTTTGATGTTATTGAATAATCCTAAAGTCTGTGTTCATGCATGGCCTGCCAAAACTACTAAGGTGTCTCCACGATGGAGGCTCTTACCATTCAGTGAAGGAATGACACTATATCCATTGTCATTTCGTTTTGTTTGTTCCTTAAGCAATGACAGTCTTCGTTCAGTGCACGTGTTGATTTGTTGAGCTTTGTAGTCCCACTGCCTCTGACAGTCATCCTACATAACCTTCAATTATGCTTTTTTTCTTGCCTTTTGTAAATAAATCTGCTGTTCCTCAAAGATTATGCTTCCAGTCTTCCCCAGTATGTTACTGGACCTGCAGTTGTGGTCATAGACAAGCAAGATTGTCTGTTTCCTGCAAATGAGTGCAGTTGTAAGCAGCTTGTCAGTTTTACAAAGAAATAAAAATCTCTCAGCACATGGTGTTTGTGATAAAGGCCACTAACAAAATCTCCTGGTTTTGGCTAAATGGATGTATTTTTTTGCCTGTTACAGTGCTGTATTTTGGATTTAGCATGAGAATAATATTGATGTTTTGGTTGTTGCTGAGCAGTGCTTTCATGAAGTCCAGGACTTGTGAGCTTCTGATGCTTCCCTGCCAGTGAGGAGGCTGGGGGTGCTCAGAGGCTGGGAGGGGGCACAGCCAGGACAATTGATCCCAGCTGGCCAGTGGGATATCCCAGACTGTAGAGCATCACACTAAACAATAAAACTGGGAAAGCTGGCTGAGGGTTGGTGGCCACTGCTCAGGGGCTGGCTAGGCATCAGTCAAAGTGTACTGTGAATCTCTTGTTTTATGCATTCTTTTATCACCATCACTGCAATCACCTTCCTTTTCTTTTCTCTCCTATTAAACTCTCTTTAGCTCAAACCAAGGGTTCTACCTTTTTCCTGGTTCTCTCCCCAATCCTCCTGTGGGGGTGAGTGAAGGAATAGCTGTGTGGTGTTTAACTGACCATTGGATTAAACCACAACACAAATCTTTAAAAAAAATTACAGATTAGTCTTTGCTAAGGTTGCTGATACTACTTTTGTAGTGTCTTTTTTTTGTGGAAATCATAAGAACCCTTAGAAACTTTCAATAAAGAGAGTTCCATGAGAGTATGCTCTAATAATGCTGAAGGGACTTTTTTATGATGAGATTTTTACCAATTATTAGGTTACTAAATAAAGAAAGGGTTTTGTCTGGAATATTGGAACATATGATGGAAGAAAGAATAAAAGAGCCTTTTTTGACTTCAGTCACCTATGTCTTTCTTGCAACACTTGAAAAAGAGGTTTTAATGAAATAGTATTTTCTGTCTTCCAGATTTTCAGATATTCCTTCCCTTTCGCTGTTTTCGGCACAGGGAAGTGAAGATAAAGAGGATTTTAGTAAAGATTCAATCTTAAGGAAACCCACAAAAAGCCCCACAAGCTTTGGAGAACATGCAGGTAGAATCTTCCCTCACCAGTATAGCATGTTTTATCTATATGCTACAAAACTGCTTTTATGTTGGATCTGAATTTTGCTGTGCCCGTTGCCCCAGGGCTCAGCTAAAGACTATTAGGGAAAGAATTGGGTATTGCATATTTTGAAAGCAGAGTCTGATCCACAGTCAATAACTTTCTGACAATAATTGGAAATGTACTGCTCTAGGGTTATCTTGTCTGAGTGCTGAATTTTTCTCTTTGGCTCTTATACAAAACTAGAGAGAACTGAATATACAGTGTTATTCATAGACCTAATAAGTGTGTTATTGCAAGGGGTGTTGTCCTGCTGCAGACCTATTTGGGCCCTGGCTCTGTAAGGATAATGGTGAGAACTGCCATTGATATCACTGGGAGCAACTTCAGTCTGTTCATGTGGCTCATTTTAGAGCAAATATTGGGTGCACCATATCAATCTTTTAGAGAGATGGTAGAGTCTGCCTAACACAGAATTTAGAAGAAGCTTCACTGGAAGAAGGAGAACTCCAGGGTTCATATTTCTTTTAGAAATATGAAACAGAGTTGATACTTCAGCTGGGTTTTGAAAGTAAATGAGATTTTGGCTAAATACAACTGCAGCCTTTCAATGAAACATTTAATCTTTTAGCCAGACAATAGCAAGAGAAAACATAAGTAGTTGTTGATAAATATCCAAAAGCTTAATCACTGGTATAAATTTTAGAAGGTACAGAAAAAGATTTCAAAATGTGTTGATCTCAGTCTGCAGACTAAGCTATGCAAAAAAAAAGTATTTACATTTAATCAAGAAAAATGGTGGTAGAAATATCCTTTTGAAAAGACTGATAGTATCTTAATTTAAAACCAAAATTAACTCCATTATTCTTCCTGTTTCAGTGTTGGCTTAAAGTTATACAAACTGACAGCCTGAAGGAAGGTTTAGCTGAGCACTATTGTTCTGGTGACGTGATCTTAAGCACATTCCAGTCAATGGAATGACTCAGAGTGCCCCAATGGGTGCAGGATGGCTTGAGCAGCAGAGGTGATGTAGGCAGTTGCTTTCTTGCAGCTGTGAATATGATTATAGTTACAGCTTAAATTCAGTTTTCAGTAGTAGACACTATGCAGAGGCTGAACTATCAGTTTCTAAGTTGCTCTCTGACAGCATTTTAATGTGTTGTAAGTGGGTGGCTTATGCAAAATACGTAATTGCTTGTCTTTGTATGTATCTTCAACTTACAGGCATATCTTCCCAAGCTTGTTTTATTTATTCATGTTTTAGCAGGTCTAGAATGAGAGATGGGAGGAAAAATCATTACAGTTGGGCTTAAATCAGACATGTCTTGTGTGCTTTTAACTACCATAGAGCATGCAATGTGGAAGAACAAACCTTGAGGCTCACATGAGTTCTGTGCCTGGAAGAACTTTTGATTCAGTCTTTCAGATTGTCTTGTCTCACTTGTTACTTCCCTGATGAAATCTGACAGTCAAGTTCAGTATTGCAGGGTTCTTTGATGAAGAAGGGCTTGGCTTCTGTTCAGCCAAGTTCTTTCATTTTAATTTTTTTTAGGAGAAATGACATTTATACTTTAATTCTGATTTGAAATGCTGGCCGCTTAGTTTAATATTAATAATTAAATAATTGCCCTGGTCTGCAGAAATGCTGAGCTGCTGGCAGCTTCTCTGGAAACTCAGTTCACTTGCAGGCTCTTTAAATGTCTCAGAACGTCTCGCATTAGGAAGCTGGTTTTGTAGATTTTGGCCATGACAAAAGCTAATCTGAGTCTTACGAGATACTTATTCATCAGGATTGCTTGCTCTGGAGATATCTGAAGCTCTGAACTGTTAATGTGACATTGTTTATCTGCTAACACGCTTCTTCATGGTGTGATGAATCTGGAGTGCTATGCTCTATCATACATTTTGGTATTGGAGTCCTTGAAAATCCATTAAACTGAACTGCTACTTAGCTGGTATATTACTTCCCTGGGGCGTAAATCATGTGCTGCAGCAGCTTAGGAGACAGATATTTAACCTGAATTAAATGGGAAGGCTCACATTTTGGTATATGATTAGACTTGCTGTGCATATTAATCTGACAAACATGTATTTACAAGTCATTAAGAATGCATTCCTCATTTTATTTGCTTTTCCCATCTTTTTCTCCTAAAACACCGATTTTGGAAATGAACACTCTCAGGATCCTGCCCATTTTCCACTTCCAACAAGAACTAATAAAAGAGCAACAAAACTGTGGAAAGCAAACTGCCTTCACTGTGCTGGTCTTTTTTCTTATAGAACTTGCTTTAGGCAGGATAGTGCAGTTGCTCATATCTATAATGGTTTAGGTGGCTGGATCTTTTATTTTTTTTGTTTCTCTTTTTTAAAAACAAGATATTGAGGCAGTTTCAGGAAGAGCGTGGTATTTTGTCATCTTTAGCATTTGAAATAGACTTGAAGCTTTCATCTTCATTTCACCAAACAGTTTGGTCTCATTATGCTCCCAATTTTACCAAGTGCACAAGCTTAGATAGGGAATGACTGACTTAACACAAATCAACATTACATGGACTTAAGAGTACATAACACCAGAGTTCTTACTTTTCCCTTAATCTGGCTCTTAATGCCAAGAAATTCTAAAATTAAAAATTCCTCTGTACCTGAAAGATTAGTGTTCTATTTTTAATTATGTTCTAGTAATTTCTTTCAGACATTCCATTTCTGTTTTCTCATCTTCTTGACCTTCACAGCTCAGATTTAGGAGAAAGCTCTCTTTCTAAAGCTGCTGCTGTTTATATATAAATATGGAACAATTAATTTCCAGTCTCCTGGTGGCTATGATTAAATAGAATAGTAGCATGTTATTATGAGATTTGCTTGAGCTCTGTCTGAGCCTTTTGTATCAAATTATCTTCAAGAATTGTAGACTAAACTACATTTTTTAACTTATCTGATATTACAATAACAGTTTAAATCCTTGGATGAAATTGTTAATCTGTAGCTTGGAAGGAATGACCAATGATTAATATTTGTAATTTTTAATCATAGGAAAACTACAGTTTAGCAATTGCCCTGATTTGATAATTACAAGTGAGCTGTTGGCAATAGATAAGTGTCCTGTGTATCAAGGAAAAAAAGAGCAGTTAAAGCACTTTGCATTATGTAGTGGTTTCAGAATGTGCTAATGGGATTCCTTTTGGGTCAAACTGAACCAGAAGTTGTGCTCCAGCAGCACCTACTGTGCTCAGTAACTAAGAGATAGTCAGCAGGATCAGTTAATGCTGGTTTAAAATAAGCCTCTCTCCTTCACGTGCTGTGTGTGGGCATTCAGTCCTACTCAGCTGTGCTACTTGCTCATGTCAGCAGGGGCTGGGAGCTCTCAGCAACCATCCCTCTTACTCTCATTAATAAAATAGAAAATCCTCAAATCCAGCGACTCCAACTCAGGCAGATGCTTCTAGTCAGTAATATACAGAGCAATGAACTCGGGCAGGAGTGAAAATGGCAACCTACAGCTCTCGGTTCAAGGAGATCTAAAACCAGGGACTTGCATAGAGATGGTTCATCGTGTCTTCTGCAATTGAAAGTGGAAGAGTAATTTGGTCTTTAAGCACTCAGGTGGGGAGTGATGAATGAAGAAGAAATCACAGCCTGAGAATAAAGCTGTGCTCAAAGGATAAACCTTTGAATAAAACCAGTGCCATTTCACACTTCCCAGGACCTACGTACATTGTCTGCTTATCAGGACACTTCTCCTTGGTCACATAGGTAGAATGATGTTGCATGGAACACCTTATTTTTTCAGTTTCTGACTAATAAGTTACATGGTCTAATCAACTAGAAAGCTTTTTCCAACACCAGTCTGTTTCCAACTTCTAAGTTTTCTTTTTTGTCGTTAGGTAGTGAACACTTTCTTGCTACATGATATATTATTTTCAATGAATTTTATGTAGCGATGATTATTGTATCTGGCTTGGCTACATTATCACCTTCTATTGTCTTCATATGCTTAAGAAGATCATAAAAGCCGGTTTAAAATGCCTGTTCTAAATCTCGAGTGTACTTGTAACTTGACACATTTAACTTAAAGCCATTGAGATTAACCTGGCCATTAAACAGACCTAAAACACTTGCATGAAATGTAATTGTTTTCTGAAACTTGCACTTACAATCTTTACTTTAAAACATGAATTTATATCAGATTAGCTAAGTCATTCAGAGATGATCCCAAATATACTATAAACCCACAGACTGTTGAAATTTGAATTATGCTTAAGCCAAAGTGCCCACAGGAATATAAAAACCTCATAAGGAACGCTGGGAGATTCGTCAGTGGGGAATAAAATGGACTAAGTGGAAACATTACATTTTGTGTTCAGTGCAGTGTGGGAATGAAAGTGCATTGGGCACATGCAGCTTATTTGAAGGTACCTGTATCTAGAGGGGAAAAAATGTTTAACTGCTGCTTTGGTGAGTAGATACTAAGGAGTTTAAGCATTTGAAGCTTTGATTTTTTTTTTTTAAATTAACTTCTTGATTTGGGTTGTTTATCAGATGTGATTAGTTGGCCTCAACATAAATTTGCCGTGACAACCCATAGTGTGTTCTTAGTAGTTTTTTTCTTTTAATTTTTAATTAGTTGCTTTACTGCATTCTTCCTTACTGGAGTTATACTAGATAGGTAGCAGTACCTATTGCTGCAGCTGGCAGATCAGTTTCCATTGTAACCTCCTGTGTAACCTCATAAAATATCTCTTTTACACAGAATTTTTCCATGTTTGGAAGCCAGATTCGGCCTGCCTGAATCTAGCAAGCATTCTCCTCCTTCTCCAGGGCCTCGCTGCTCATTAACTTGTAGCAAGAAAATTGAATGTGTGTTGGAAGCCCTCAGTTCTTCTTGTCATGTCAAATTGTTATTTCAGCTTCAAATATCTGCATCTTTTATATTCAAAGCATAAAGTCCAAAGACTTTCTATTTTACATGTTTAACTTATAAAGATGAAAAATACAAGGGAATTAATCCCTACATATCCTAGTGACAAATTTGTTTATGGGAAATTAGGCAACAGTGTGATGTATACATTTATCCAAGAAGTGTGGTGGGGTAATTTTGATTTTCTTCTCTCTGTAAATTAGGCAACTCTTTCAAAAATATTGTTATAAATTTAGCACTTCACAGTATTCTTTTCTAAAGTGTTTTACAAATGCAAACTAAAATTTACAATACAGCATTTTATAGGTCAGTGGGTGTTATAATTGTTCTATACCTGGGGAAACTGAGGGAGAAATGTTAAGAACTTTAACCCAGGCCACTTGAGATTTAGAATGCATATCTCTTATCCATTAGTTCTGTGCTGAAATCATAGGATTACATCATTGCCATATTCCCTCACATAGGATCTATCGATAGCCCATTGAAACCAGTGGGGAAAAATGCCAGATTATGTCAGCCAGTTTCATGTCTGGATTACACTTCACATGTCAAGGCTTGCACTGGCTGCAGCCAGCTTGGATTCAGTGGGAAGCATAACTGTGCACCTCTTTTGGTGGCCTTATGGGGCAGCTATTGTTATCAAACAAAGATTTATTCTCCGTATTTTATTGTTTAATTATGCAAAAAAAAGTCAGCTAGCTGAAGTGTAAAAGTGAAACCTGTGCTGCAATAAACTTTACAGAAACGTTATGATAAAGTGATGTAAATGTGAATTACTCTTATGTAGGCCTGGTGAAAAAAACCCCTCTTTAAAATCTTGTTCAGTCTTGCATGCTGAAATATGACCTTTACCCTAGTCTAGACACGTCCTTTGCAAGCTATTTCTAGTTTATATGAAGTTTGCTTGATTTAAAACAAGTCTGTTCATCTGATGCTGTCAGGAGGGATGGGTTTGCAGTGCAAGGAGCTGACAGCTTCCGTGCAGAACAGAGTAAGCAAGAGCACCATAAGCTTCTCCAGAACCGTCCTGTGAATGTCATGCCATCTGCTTTATGTGAGATAAGTTGTGAGCTTCAGAAACCAGATTTACCACTGGAGAGAAACTGCAGAAAGTCTTGCCTTCCTTTTCCACCATAAAGTGCTTAAATTATGTTTGATTACTTTTGAAATCTCTAGTTATCTGGCACTGAGATTACACACCTGTATTTGGTACAGTTCTAGCCAAGAGCCTGGAAACTGGGAGATGGCAACTGATGCCTTTCATGTAAAATTACTGTGTATATGTCAAAATATACAGTTTAATTAAACCCCTATTTATTAAGTTTTTTCACTGGGAAATGTCTGGCAGTAACTTGTACATTTCAGGCTTTGTTTTCTTCCCTGAAAAGTTTCAACCTTTTGGAAGGTAATTTTCATTTCCTTGCCCTGTCCTTCCTACCACAGCTGGACTCATTCTGCGTTCGAAAGGTGATTGCTTATTTTCTCTACTGTTCAAACCAACTGGCTTCTCAGGGCAGAGTTACAGTGCAGTAGAAATAAGGACAGCAGAGTCTGTGCAGTACATTTGCTACATATTAGGGGTGCTTTAGACCTGCAGTGCAATGACAGGGTGCTCACCCAGCATGTGTTCAGTGTGCTGAGCACCTTCCAGGTGTGTTGGGATTACTGAACATGCATGGATCTGCTAAGCAAAAGCTGTTTCTCTAATCAGGGCCCAGGTGAGGCAGCCCAGCTGGAGGTCCTGTGTTTCTAACAGAATTAGCTCCTCTGTAGCTTGAAATGGGCCCTTTGTTCTCTCACAGCCTGTTCTCAAATGCTCTTCATCAATTGTGAATATAAACTTGAACTATATGCAGACCACTGCCTGGTGTTCACTCCAGTCATTCCCACTCCCTTCCCATTTCTTCTTTGCAGGAATGTCTTCTGGTAAGATAGGAAATTAATTCATAGTGTCATGGCTTCATAGGTTGCCCTGTTGGACTAGATGAACCCTCAAGATGTCTTCCAAGCTGAATTAATCTTGAATTCTATGCCTTTGTATCTTCCTTTGTAAAAATATACTGTATTTAAGCAAAAGCCTATTATCTGCAACAGCCATAACTCTCTATTGAATTGTATAAGAAAAAAGAAAGCGTAATGTTGCTTTCCTATTGTCTTTGAGCAGTGATAGTTGATTAGCCAGTGATGATGTCTTTTAATTTTATAGCTGACTCTGCTGTTAAGTCATCTTGTTTGGTTTTGGACCCCTGTATTTGACATGTCCTCCTGACAGATCTCCATAGCAAAGTATCCACCCAGAAACACTATACCTGAAAACACACCACTTTTTTTTTATTTATTCCCCAGATTTTCATGTCTAGTGTTTGTAATTCTATTAATAGAGTTTTTAAATAATTTCCTTATGTTTGTAGTAGCTGTAATGTGACCTTTCTGAATTTCTTACAGACAAAAGCAGAGCAATCCCAAGGTGCATACTTCTTGCCTGAGTTTGCACTTTCTCCACAGGGGAGTTTTCTTGAGGATACCACGGGGGAACAATTCCTCACTTACCGTTTTGATGACCAGGTCAGTACTCCATATGTGAAAATGAGAGACTGTCACATTTGTGTAACTCTGAGCTACAGATCACTGTGAAATGGGATAAAATCGAGAGTGTGTGGCATCTTTTAAAGGTACATCAAATTTATAGCAAAGTGAATGATGACATGCTGCACCAAGTGAAAATTAAGGCACTTAATTGCAGAAATAATAAATAAAACCGCTTGTTGAAAATATTATAAGGATGTAGTAGAGACAAAATCAGCAGTACTTTAGTGATGTGTTA
This sequence comes from Campylorhamphus procurvoides, assembly GCA_013396655.1. Taxonomy (NCBI): domain Eukaryota; kingdom Metazoa; phylum Chordata; class Aves; order Passeriformes; family Dendrocolaptidae; genus Campylorhamphus; species Campylorhamphus procurvoides. The sequence goes on along the minus strand of WBMV01007169.1, from coordinate 1,158,096 downwards.
ATAGATTTTTATGGCTGCTTCTGCAAAACATGTAGAATTAGAGGGGGTTGTCCTTTCTGTGAATTGTTTGACTTATACTAAATTGTTTTATTTCATGGAAAAATTAGTGTGAGGCAGATCTTGCATTTTCCCACTTTTGAAAAGTCAGCACATTATATAAGTTCATGAAGTTTTCATAAGGGAAGGTTGGGTGAATTATAAAGAAACAAATGGGAAGTGTAATAATGGATGGAGCAGTGTTTAGAAAGCAACAAATGATGTTTTTTAAAGTTAAAACTCTTTAATGCTTTCTCCAGACCCATAGAAACATTATGTTAAACATGGAATATAGATATAAATGTAAAGAAAGCAACATGAAAGAAATGCTGTTAATCTTGGCAAAAGATCTAAAGTAAACTTAGGAAATGTGCGGCATGCTGTGGAAATTTACTCATAACACAATGTGTTCCAGGAGTCAGTTGAATTTCACATCAAAACTGTCTGAGTTACATTCATAGACACTTAGAGTACTTTGCTTAACATAAGAGGAGGGAATTTGGTAGGAAACACTCCCTCTGGAAGTGAGAGAAGGGCCGAAGTTTCCCTGCATTGCAAGGTGTGGTTCTGCCAGTGACTGGCAGTTGTGTTTTGAAAGATGCAGGAACTGCTTCGAGAAAATAGTTTGCTCATCCCTCCTCTAAAGAGAGAGGAGAACTGAGATGAGTTTGTTTAAACTTCAAACTGTGAATCTTTTTAGGAAGTCAAAAGGAAGCAGAAAAGATACAAAAGAAAGAACGCTGAGCTACTGTGAACTATTTGAATTTAGTTTAAATGTTTATAATAACTCATACTTTTGCTACCCTAACGGGTCTTGATTATCAACAGAAAAGGTACTTGGATAAGATGGTTCCTGGACCAAACACCTGGAAAAGCAATAACTTAGAGGACAGTAAAATGCAGCTGCAACTCAGGCTGCATTTAATGACAGTAGTTGAAAAACACTATAAAGGTTATACACTTTGATCAAAATAGTTTCCATTTAATGGAGCACATTTTAGAGAAGATGATAAATCAAATATAAGAGAGGCTTAGTCTGAGTCTTTGACTAGACTATTTGGACTATGTGAATAACATAGCTGATTAAAAAACAAACAAAATAAATCCTCCTCAAAAAAATCCTGAAATAACAGCATAGCTCTATACAGAAGCCAGTTCCAAGCTCAATTCCATTTGATGGAAAGAATTCCATTTGATGGAAAGTTTTCCATTAATTCCATTGAGATCTGAGTTGGATCCAGAATATGGCCAGCTTCTGTTCTTTCATAAAAGTGTTTTAGATTTGAAGCCTGCTCTTCCCAGACACTTAGTGAGCTGTTTGAAATTAGTTTGAATTCTTGGAACTGAAAATAGTGCTGAAACATTAAAATGTTGAAAATAAAAGCAACTGTATTAGTAGTAATTTCTTTTGAAAGGAAACTTAGCCACTAAACATTATTTATTAAGAATTATAAATACATTGAATGAAGATGGGAACTGATCTATATCTCTAGCTTACCTTCCTATGAGCAAACCAGGAATTATTTGGTAAATAGAAAGATTATTCTCCTTGATAGTCTAGGGCATTAATCATAGGTCTGTAGTAATGTGCGGTTCTAATTATAATGTTGCTCAAATTTTAATACAAATCTCAATTTTATTAAGAGGTAAAACTGGGCCAGAAAACCTGAAATTTTCCTGGTTTTTGTTTCTGTATCTTCCCAGGTGTGCCCTTTTCCTCCTTGCACTGTTCCTTATATGCAGGCCAATGAAATTTCCAGTTTGTTGGGATAGATGGCTCTTATTTTTATATAGCAGCATCCTCATCTTCTTGATCCAAGATTAGTTTCGTTACATCCTCCAAACACAGGAATGTTTCAAAGGGGTTTTCTTTGGCTGTTGTGTGTGATATTTTTCAAGCAGAGAGCCAGTTTAATCAGAATCATTCATTCCTTTGTTAGTAAGTAATCTCAGTAAAATAGAACTAGCTGTTACTTAAATATTCAAAAATATTTGCTATCTGAAATGACAAGCTTACAGTTTGAAATGGAAGATGAGTAAATATTAATGGGAACATACTGTACTCTGCTCTAGCCCAGCAAAATTACATATGGATTCATGTTGTACATGCAAGATAGTACATTTTGTTCTGGCTTAATCTGGCAGGACTGTGCTCTCATTTTTGTAAAGGATTGCACTAACCCCTTTGCATATTCTGTTGTTATGTGTGTGCTTCAGAATTACATGCAGATGAAATTCTTTGGCTAGGTATTTTCAAAATTCAGTGAATATCTTTTTTATCACTCCCATGACTATATAAGAAAATACCTTACAAGACCTGATTAGATGCTGCCACCCTGATTCACTGGGGTGACATCTTCACTCAATGGGACATGAAAGTTTTGATGCATTTACTGCCTTATTTTCAGGGAAACAGAAAAAAAGTGTTTCAAAGCGAAGGGATTCCAAAGAACAGAAATGTAGAGATGTTTAAATTGAACACTTTCTTATGGCTTTCTTATTTTCATTTTCACTTGTCACCAAGTGATGTCTTGTATCAGTGCATTGCATGTCACATTTGTAAAACTCTACTGAGTCAATGCGCTTTAAATCTAGATTGGTACCAAATAGATTTTGATGCATAACCAAAGACTTCAGTTGTCTGTTGGAGTATTGAGATTGAAAAAAATATTCCCCTCTCCTGTCATTCATGAATGTGTTTGAGATAAATATATAAGTAATAACCCTTTCTCCAACTTTGAGATACAAATTGAACCTTACCATAAGAAATAGTTTCCTAGTTTTCTTTCGGATTTCTTTTGGCTTTTCACCTTTTAATCCACTACAAGGAATTTTTTTCTTTTCCAGAATACTAGTAGTACTGGAAAGCTTTCTTGCAGAAATAAAATGTTCTTGTTTTCTGACACTTAAGGTACTGCTTCCAAGTATTAAAACCATTCCATATGATGGACCACCAACAAGGACAGTGGTGAAAACTTGGTTGGGTTGAATGTATTTGAAGTACGTTTCCACTTTGATTGACTGGCTGCAAGAGAGTGCTTTTGGAGGGCTGGGTAAAAAGGGAAAGAAAAAAGAGTTTATCTTTCAAGAGAGAAAATACTTGACCAGTTAGCTTTCTAGTTGACCTTGCTTCTTCTAAATATTATGTTTAGCAGTTTAAACTCACAACAAGGATAGTCTGAATTATATATATGCCACTAGTATGATCTTGGCAAAGAAATCTAGTGTTTCTAAACAAATGTTAATGAAAATCTGCACTCTCAGACTTATTAGTATTTAGCTATGAGAGGCAAGGTAGAAAGCAGCGATTTTCTTTTCAACTAAATGGGCAAGTTGTAATACACAGGCTGCAGCTGTTACAGTTCCTTTAATAAGTGGTCTTTCTTTGGGTTTGCTAGACAAGTCTGTTATAAAGTGAATGCCAAAATTGGGAGAATTAATAATCTGATATATGCCTTGTCTTCCACAAAGAGAAATATTCTGGGTTGGTTTCTGCTGTTAGGGGGGAAAACAGCATGGCATTTAAAAATGTTAATTAAAGAAATGGCAGTGGAACCCAGAAGCTGAATGGCTTCAAGAACTAATGTATAAATAAACCTGTTTTTCCACGTTTTTATTTGTAGTAAGACAGCAATCATTGTTCATGGTTTTCGTGTAAGTTTTTCATATCATACCAAGGCAGAAATTGTCTTATGGGTCCAGCTGGGCTGCCAGCCATTTCTCCCCCCTTTCCCCTCTCCACCTGCTGTAGATTGCCATCCTTCCTGCTCTGCCTCTGGAACTCCCTGTGAGTCACTGCCTGGTTTTGAGTATCAGCTGCTTGCTGACTTCTGCCCCCAGCCTGAGCAATTTTATTCCATTGCCAGCTAGTTTGCATCTAAATCACCAGTGAAATGGACCTACGCTTTTTCAGGCTTGGAGATGAGTCATGTAAGGGACAAACTTATTTCAAATTAAGCCATCAGTGAAGATGAGCTCTAATCCTGAGAAGGGAGTAAGATTTGAAGTTAAGTGCCCACTTGCTACTCAAGTACATAAAGGTCCAATACTCTTCATTTGAGGAGCCTGAAACTTGTATTATTCTCTGACATGACATTTTCATTGATACTGTGAAAAAGCATTCAGAATCATTCAAGACTTAACATCTTGAATCTCAATGTCTAGCTCTTCATTTAGAGATTCTTTTTTAATAAACAAACTGTTTTCAAGTGGGCATAAAGTATTTCAGGCATTTTTTACAATGAAAACATCCCACTAATGACCATTCTGTGGTTTCATTTGTGTATTTGAAGAGTGAACTGATAAACTTTATCCAAGCACCAGAAATGCAAGTGCTGATCCATGGCTACTGATTTGCAGCATTGTGTTAGAAATGTTGCCCTTCTGCTGAGTAAAGGAGTCCTCACTCAGCCAGTGTGCTGGTATTAGAATAGCACAGATTTCATGGACTTGAATTCTCCAAGTAGCTCCGTTCTCTTAGCTGAGGCATCCTTGTGTAAGTAACAAATTATGAGGTCAGGTTTGTGGTACTCCATACTAATCCTACAGATGTTCATAATGAGATTTAAATCACATTCAAAATGTTTACAGCCATGTGTTTGTAAAGTTATGTGAAGATAAAACCCATATTTTGGTATTTATGTGAAAATGTAACTGAAGGTGATATTAGGCAAGATTTTTATTTAAATCTTTATTTTTTTTTTGTTCACATGTTTAATTTGGGCCTCTTTATTTTGAAAGGTTTTTTGTTTTGTTTTTGTTTTGATTTTTTGGGTAAGGAAATTAGCTCCATAATCAAGCAAAATGTGTTTCTGATTTGGAGTGGAAAGGGGGGAAAAGGAGTCTGGGATTAAGAGCAAATGAAAACCACTTACAATTTCAGGCAAAACTGCTCTTACAAAAACTGGTGCTGCATAAGTCAGGCATGATCCTGTTCAAACAATACTTTTGTTTAGGCTAATTGCTGGCTGGCAGTGTGTGACTGGCACATGCACGAGTAATTATGTCATTACTTGTGTGTGATAGGTTGCTTAGTGAACTGAGAAGTGTCTTAACATACTTTTGTTTTTTGGCAAACTGAATGGGGAGCTGGCACTTTTTAAAGCACCACCTACCATTTTAAGCTTAGGGTTTTGTTGTTCAGAGAAAATAGTGGAAGTGCTGTGTGCAAGAACTACAGACTTTCTTGTTTTCTATTACCACATTAGTCCCAACCCTGCCAAAGGTCTCTGTGTGTAAATCATACTTACAGAAGCCAGTAGGTCTTTACCTTGTGCATTACAAGAGCCTTCACAGGGAATCTGTAATAATATAGTTTCTACAGAAAACACGTTTTATATCATTCCAGTTTGGATCAAATACATTCTACTAGGCTGTAATCCTATTCCACCAAATTCTGTGGTGAAACTCATTGGCTTGGGTCCTTAGTCCTTCTGTGGCTGTGATAATTCTGGCCTCAGCAGCTGGCAGAGGATTCCCACGTATCAGAGCCAGCCCCTCATTTGTACGGTCCTCCCCCAAAATGATTTCTCAAGGAGGAAAGGAGAATGGATCTAAACTTTCAGGTGTTTCTCTTATTCTTGCTCCCCTGGGTGCTGGACAGATACTGATACTGCTCTAATTGATAATACAGGACTATGCAGGGGTACTTATTTTCTTTTTTTTCTTAGGCATATCTTTAGGGCCACAAATTCAATGCTTATTTGCTCTGAGGTTGATCTATATCAAAACAAAAGAACTCTAATACTAAGCGCCTTGCTTTTCTAGTGTCTCTACTGTACACATTTTTCATAAAGTACTAATTTTTTTAAAAACTTATGTTCAGTGTTTCATGTTTTGAGGTTTTCAACTTCATCTTTTCTCATGTGCATTTTTCAGTTTTTAGCAATAGATTTAAAGTATTATTTTCTTTTTCCAAGGAGTAGGCAAAAGGATGTGTACTTGGGCAGATACTACCCTGTAAATTCTGACTCAGGTCTTCTACACTGAACTAGTAACAGGACACCTGATGAAATGAATCAACAATATACAGACTAGACGTTCATTTGACATTCTTTACAGGAGACCAATGATTAAATCATGGGAGGTTGATACAGTGCAGTGTGAATTTACCACTGACCTCCTCATGCCCCCAGCAGTTGGCACATGTACTTATCCAAGAATTTTGACATTGATAAAGGCTTAGCTTCAGACTTCTAAATTAAGACTGAAAGGTCTGGAGGCAGCAGGAATGATGCCGTGCTTACACAGCTCTGATGTACCACTGCTATCATCTATCAATAGGAGTTCATTGAGATATAGAAGAGAAGTGCTTCTAAATCAAAAAGATACATTTCAAGTACTGTGGGAAATGCAGTGCTTTGAACTGCAAAGTCATTCTCCTCCATATACATGGATGAAAGGATGTTTTAGGCTGATAAAGCCCCCAGTGATGCATTAATCACTTTGTTTACCCAACACAAATACATTTTGGAACTGTCTTTTCACTGATCTTAGTCAAGGCAAGAGCAGATTGTATTTAGTTTTTTGATAAGATGACTAAATTTATTGAACTTCTTGAGATGTTTAAACTTGTTAAATTTTTGCAGAAATGAGAAGATAATATTGTATTGCTGAATTTTTCATGAAGGATGAATGTTATGAATTTGATGATTTTTTCCTTTCTGTGCCATTTCTGCCAGATATAATATTTACAGACCCATGAGAGTTTACAGTAGCTTCTCCCTATTAACATGGAAAGCCTTAGTGCAAAAATGAAAGACCTTTCAGTTTATAATGTCTCTGGAATAATGACTAGTAAAATTCTTGCTTTTATTATTCATTCTATGTAAGGTGTTTGATAGAATTATATAATATTGCAAGGCAGTGGGTGATTTAAGTAGAATTTACATTGTAGAGCATGTGGATGATATCCCTCATGTGCTTGACAGTCATCCTTCCATGCCTGTCCAGCATGGGAAGAAGATTTATAGTAGAGGCTGCATGGCACAATGACCTTTTTAGTAGAGATGTACTCGAACCTAAGTTTGTTTTAACTTGTATACTAGTAATGTGGAAGATGCAGGGGAAAATAATCTTTTAAAAATCTGCATGTCTTGGCTTTGTTTCTAGAACTATTTAAAATGGTGCTTGAATATAATTAACACTTACATAATGAACCAGCCTTGGGACAGCTAAAGAACAATTTCTTTACCACTTCAAACAGTTATTTAACTTTGCACTGTTTCAAAATAACTGTCAGCATTGCTAGTAAACCTAATTTATTTCTACTAGCTATTGAACTTCAAAAGCTATTTCTCACAAGGTAGAAAATTACATACATTAATTACCGATTTTGGCAGTTACAGCAAAAATGGTAAATGTAGGTTCTTGAAAGGATCACTGCTGACAGCTGTATTTATTATTTTCAGAGCTTAGAATGTGTTACAGGTTGTGATACTGTAGGATCTGAATCATTTAAATGTTCCTAATGTGAAACAAACTGTACTAGGCTCCACAGCACACATTAATAATGTGCTTTTGATATAATGACAAAATAAGGGGACTGCCTCTTCTGTTTCCCAGCTTTCAGCAAGTGTCTCTTCTGATATCTCATTCAATAAAAATGTGTTTATGTGATGTAGTCAAATGATCCAGGTGCGGCATAACCAGGAAGGGCAAGAACTCTTCTTTAGCAACTGGATGCTAAATCTTTATTGCTGTTTCCAAAACAGCTGCCTCAGTTTGTGAGGGGGAATTCTGCCCTTGTTCCTTGGTTATATTGAGAGACTTCAAAGATAATGATTAATGGAAAGGAAGAAGGTCAAACATAACTGAACTGAGGAAAATGCCATTATTCAGTATTTTTGTTACAGAAATCAGAACTGATTTACAGGGCAGGTTGTAGATGGGCAAGAATGATTGACCTTCAGGATCAGAACAATTCTAAGTAGAAAAAAAAATAAGAATTTTTCTAATACCTTTAAACCATTACCCCCAAGAAAGCACTGAAGCTTTGGGTGCAACTTCCTGCATGCAGGAGGTCCTGTGAATGTCATTAAATTTTTTTTGTGTGTATCTGAAACTATTTATGAAGATAAATGCTTGCATGTGAGTTGAGGCAATAGCTGAAGGTGCTCAGTGCTTTCCTCAGTCTTTATTGTGGTCTTTGGTAAAGAGTAATGCTGTACTTGAACATTAGCCTTTATTACTTTAATGTACTTGACACAAATTGTAGGTTCCATGTTTTGTGGAGTGACTGGCAAATCAAACATTCCTCTTCCTTCTCTGTATTCCCCCCCACCCTGACACTTTCCCATAGACAAGGTGACTGTTTTGCTGATTCCTGGTCTAGAAAGAAAGGCAGTCAGACCTCCGAGAACTGGAAACAATCTAGACTTTTTTTTTTTGTACTCTAAGACTATAAAACTAGACCTTATGCCACTTGAGCCTATGTAATCTAGCTTTATAAAATTATCTCATTCCTAGTAAATTTTTTGTTTGTTTGTGTTATCATGCTATGACACATTTTTGTGCTTTGATGGTATAAGTCTTTCCTGTGTTAACATTTTTATGTTGCATAAGAGAAAAGGGACTTTCAAAAAGGCACCAAACCTTTAACTGATTTACAGGTTCATGAAGCAGACTAGAGTATTTTCACATGGGTGAGAAAAATTAACAGTAATAGGCTGCTGTATGATGTGGGATGTTTTTGTAGTTTTTAAAATAGCCCTTGGGAGATGGTTGCAATTGTAAATACAAGATATGTTCTCCTTTACCTGATTATTTAGGCTTTGGTCCAAAAATCATAGTAATTTCAATAGACTTTGGATCAGCCACTCATTTTTTAATGCAATAAGAGATTTGCCATTGGTTTCAGGCAGATTGGATTCAGGTACCCCAGAAAAAGTACTGCAGACTGTTCTACCAGGCCATTATTGCAAAATGGGATAGATGCACAAGCATCATTGCAGCCTTGGTATTCTACAAACAGACAAGTTCAATGTTACTTGTTTTTTTTCAAGTCTGGTGTCCAAATGGTTTGAAGACTTGCTGCGTAATAAGCTTTGTTAATTTGATCCAACTGCTGGGTTTGGTGAGGATCAGAGTTTTCTGTGATTTATACAAGCAAACCTACTCACACACCACGAATGCTGAAATTAATCCTGTGTTTAAAATATTTGATGTGTTTCATTAAATGTGTTGTACTGAAATCACCTAAAAATACTGACAGAATGTGATTTACTACTGCATTCTCATGCCTAGTCTTTGCTAAAAATATATACATTTGCTTATATATGTAGCATATAGGTCAGTGATCTTCCTTTGCCTAAGTAATGTAGTTGTATATGGCATAAATCTGAAGAAACAAGCTGTGTTCTTTCAGACAGCTCACATAATGCCTCATAACATCAACAAATCATATGGCAAAATACCTCTTTTATTATTTTTTTACTATTTGGAAATAGACTCAGAATGCATCAGTTTTACTTACAAGAAACACAGTGTATTGGCTTGAATGTTTTTTGATATTAATAGGTGATAAAAAATATATTCAAATATCAGACTATAAACCATGAAATGTTACCACCTTTGAGTGCTGGCTTTAATTGTAACTGTTCAGGGTAATGCAGTCTAATGTATGAATCAGAATTATATCCCTTATTAAAGGACTAGGACAAAGTTTTAAACTTGTCCTTTTTACTCCATTTGAAAAGATTTTGTTCTTTTTTTGCAGGTATTTTTATACTTTACCACGAACTTGCCAGTTAATGTTCATTCTTCTCCTGCTCCTTTAATACTGAGGCTATAGGATAGTCTGTTTTTCTCATACTTTCAGCTCTGTGTTCTAATGAATGTGAGGCAAAGAAAAGGAGGGTGAAAGTGTTTTACTTTTTCTATGCAGTTATGTGACTTCCTTTTAATGAAGGCTATTGCCCCATGATTAATTTTAAAAAAGATGTCTTATGAGTGTCAAAGGAGATTGTCATCCTCCTAGGATGTAATTTTAATTGAAAAGATCTCCTGCACTTTGCTGAATGAGACCAAGGTCCTGCATGCTGAGGGAGGCCTTGCTGGCAGCACCACGAGGACTTTCTGGGAATTAGTTCCACATATGTTTGTTAATATTTTGGTGAGTGCGGACAGAAAATTTGGAACACTGTCTAGAGCAGATAGGATGGATGACCTCTTGCACAGACCTTACAGTCTAGGGTGCAAACACTTATGCACATGCATAACTTAATTCTTGTGAGGACTCCCATCTACGTCAGAACTGCCCGTATAAGAAAAGATGCAGCCGGCAGAATCAGGAGCTCGTTTCCAGTCCCATTCTTTGAAATTCCATGGTTAAACTGCTGTAAGGACCCCAAAGAGAGGGAGCACCTCTAGGGAAGATCTGAATATCTGCTGTTCATGCTGCAGTGAGTGGAAGTTGAAATCATTTGTTGTGATATGATGGGACCAACAGATCTTCTTCCTTCATAGCTCAGATGTGTACTGATTCAATAACTCCCATTACTCCAACCTTGTCATAAAGCTTACCAGTCTAGTTTACATTTTAACCATTACCTTTTCTTAAATGAGAGACTTGAAACCATTTTTGCAGATTGACGACATCAAAAGATTTTCCAGCTTAATGAAAAAATCCAAATGACCACATAATATTTTCAAAGAACAGGCTGATGGAGGCTGGCCTGTTGTCAGAAAAATAGTGTATGAATTAACTCTGCTACATTATGATTTAATTTAAAATTAACTTACGGTTTGTTGACAACATTCATATTTCATAGAATAGGTGTAGGGTGCAAGCTTTCTGTATTTCCTACCATGAAGAAAAAAAACCGTTAACTCTGACATCTGTTTTTAGCACTTTCCTTCATATTTTTGGATGAATGCCTGGCAAAAGCTGGAAAGCGACTAAGAGATCAACCAAAGATGGCCTAAGGGCCTGTTCCCAGCTGGTACGACATCTGGAATGTTATATATAGTGGATAAATTCAGAGCTGTAGTTTAATAAGATTGGTATTCAAGCATTCGGCCTACAGCAAAGGAAAGGACAGTGAAGCTGACAGCATGCATGGTGCATAATATGTCAAGGTGTCTGAAATATAATTTGCTGGGTTTTCACTTTCATTTTGGCAGATCCCTTATACTTATGTATAAACTTTCATCTAGTATTGTTTTGAACCCTTTAAAAAATAAAGGGTGAAGTCATATTGGTATTATATCCAGAATCTTATCTTTTCACTAAGCTTAGAGTATGTCTGGGTTTCTTTCTTTTTTCCTAGGAAAAAAGTGCTAAAGACAGTTTTTTATGAGCTGACTAGAAATAACTTAAGCTGCTACCTTTGCAAATTTTAAGTATATGCAATCTTTTACAGTGAAGATTTTACAGATTCATAAACTATTCAGGAATCTGGACTTGTGCTCTGTGGAACCATACGTGCAAGATTTATGTTTCAGAAGGTCTGGGGTTTTTTCTGTTTAGGGTTTAGTTAATCTTCAGACTGTCTTATCTCCAAACTGTAATTGAATGTGTTGCTAGACTAGCCCAGCAAAGCTGCAGGCAGGGATCAGGGCAGAGCCACCTCCAGGCAGCACCTCTGAGCACAGCAATGCTGGGTCAGAAAAGGAGCTGATGGTGACTCCTGTTTGCAGCCCTACAACTGCACTAACCAGTGTGCTTGCAGCTCCCTCTACTCTTGGATGGCATTTTTGTGCCCCAATGTAAGGTTAAACCTTGCAGATGTTTTGCACTGCAGCCCAGAAGAGGATAAATGCTGTGTGCTGTTTCCTGTGATGTGCAGAGCAGTCCAGGTGACTGGAGACAGACAGTGGTGCGAGTGTGGCTATGGGAGAGTTGTTGAAGCATCTCTGTGTGGGGCTGTGCTGTTCTGCTCTGTTTTCTGTTTTGTGGCACTATGGGCTTCCCTCTTCAATCTACTTTTCTGTAGGATGCTGAAACAGGGGGAGTGTGAAACTGCACTTCCGATCTGTAAGTGACAGGACTGGAAAGGGAGTGTGCAGTGGAGGAGGGTGTAGGGTGTGAACTGCGACTGGGCTGTAATCGATGAAGAGGGCTGTTAACTAAGATCTTAGGCCTCTGTTTTTTTAAAAAAAGGACTTCGTTGATAATTCCTCAGCACATTGTGGTCGTTTCTATATTATTTATTGCTATGCAAGATCTTGTAGGTGAAGACAAGGTACTTGAACATGATTTAGCAGGAGACCAACAGAGTCCAGGAGGAGGTAGACCTAGAGAGGGAGTAGAGATGGCTTTTGCAGCTGCACTTTGGTTGTGGTTTGGGTTTGGAGGTGGGAAGGCCAGATCCAAAATGACTGTGGCTGGTGAGGAGAAAGCTGATTTGTCTGCAAAGTAGTGTCACTAATTGCTTTTTAGCTGTTGGGAATGTTAACAAAATCTTGCTATAAACTTGTGTATGTAGTGCAACTGAAGCTTAAGAAGCTGAGATCATATAAAACAAGAACAGCATAGTCTGTTCATTCCTTAATAATACTAACAATGTAGAAATATTTAGTTGTTATAGGTCAGAAATAGGAAAAAAAAGAAGTGATTATCTCACAAATATTGTGACTGTCTTCTTACCCTGTCTTGTACTCAAACTTGCTCTGTCTTAGTAAGTTTGGGAGAAATTTCTATTGATATCTCTTGCTTTACCCTGGTGTGCAAAATAACAGTAAGAAAATCTAATTCAAGGTAGTGCTTGCAAAGTTAACATACTTGAAAACATGTATTCCTGTGAGAAGAACTTAGGTACCTCCTATCACAGAATGTGAAGTGTTTATTTCTGCTTTTTTCTTTTCTCTTTGGTTTGATTCGACTTCTGTAGTAGCTGCCATTACACTACTTTCTATCTGGTTGTGCTCTGAAGAGATCTGGAGTCTCTATGGATTGTTAGCCAACGTGCTCCCTTTTCACTTTTCTGTGTATGTGTTGGTTATAGAATAGTTACAGTGGACTCAAAATTCTTCAGACAGAATACCTGAAATTATTACTTTGCCTTTGGAGTTGTTGCTGTTGCGTGTTTTGATCTCAGTCCTTTGATTCTTCTGCTCTTCTGCTCAAACAGCCCGTGGTGTTGTGCTTTTGCAGGCAAGGCTCCAAGCACTCCAGTATCCTAATGGGTCTTCCCAGTCTCAGGCAGCTGTTTTCCTACTAGAATAACTTCCACTTTTTTCCAGCCTACAAGTATATACATATTTGGAACAACTAAGTGGCCAACTAAACCAAATATTATGTTAAGGTGAAATGTGATGTTATCACCACAGTCTTGGGTGATTTATACAGTAATGTGTCAGTTTCACATTGCTGTTAATTTAAAACTGGAATAATCTGACAAAAACAAGCAAACAAAAATATAATGGGATTTGAAATGGGAGAGGGGATTCTGTTCGACAGCTTTGAATCTAAGGCAGTGAGCTGTCTGCATAAGCTGTTGCTTGTTTGGGGTCTGATCCCATACTTGTACTGCAGAACAAACTTGCTATGTCCCAGTTATCTGTACAGCTAGAGATTATTGGGTTATGTTAAACCATATGGGGTAGATATTAGTTCACATAAATAGTGTGGATTTAGTTGGAGGAGTATTTTCAGACTGAAATGAAGGATGTACTTGTTTCTTGGTTGGAATTTAATAACCATGTTAAAACAGCTGTACATTTTCTAGAAGAAACCTATGGTGGTTGTCAGCACTATCTATTAAAGACCATTTTGTATAAGATTTTGTTACATTTTATACTTTGGGTATGAACTATTAGTACCAGGAACAGAAGGATTTACTTTTTCATAGGCTCCCTATGTAACTTCTTTTGTAAACGGGTTTACACGATGCAATATTGTTTCTAGACCTAATTAGTTTGTCCCTGCAACAACAGAAAGTGGTTTTTTTCACACTCCCTTGTGTTTATTGCACATGCTTCTGCAAATGCCATTATTTTGAAGTGAAAACACTGTCTTATTTGTTAAGGAATAATTGCTTATTTTTAGATGAAACAATGCTACTAACAATCATGTAAACCACTCTGTAACTGGAATTTTACCAGGGAATGATATGTGCTCTTGTCTTTGGGAGCTGATTATTATTTATTATAATTCAAGAAGGTGCCAAAACTCCTAGAGCTTCAATGCAGTCACATTAGGGGGAATCTTTTAAGAATTTTGAATAGAATGTTTGAAAGAACTGCACATGAAATTATACCTCTGATAGCAGGAATTTTTAACAAGTCTATCAAAACAAGGGTGGTACCGAGTGGCTGGGGAATAGCTAGTGTAGTACTGGAATATATAGGAGGGAAAGAGCCAGGAAACTCTGACCGTGTCTGTCTGATCTTAAGTGTATAAGGCTTTGGAATGCTTTTTGAGGCAGGAATAATTAGTAACAGAAAGGTAAATTAAAACTGAACAAAATGGATTTATCTGCAAGACCAAACCTATCCTAAGTCATTTTACACCTTTGATCATTTTATTTCCTTTGGTTTGGTTTTTTTTTTTTTCCTTAAATGAGAAGAATGGAAGTCCTCATTTATGGTAAAGCAATTTGATATAATGCTATACTGAAAATTACCTCAGAGGAGATGTAGTATGATGTGTGAAGTGGAAAATGAATAAAGAATGGGAGAGGAAGATGATAACTGAGGGTGCTGAAAGAGGAATACTAGTCTAGAAAGAAGTTACACACTGAGTTGCTCTGAGACTAGAGCTACTTAATGTTTCATCAATGACTGGGACAAAAAAAGATTAAGATTGGGCTCACTATACTTCATGCAAGTGAAGATAAAGTTGGGAGGAGCTGTCAACACAGAAGACTATGAGAAGAGTACAGTAATAACTGGGTGACCTTGAAATGGGAGTAATGAAACCAAGTGCATTGTCATGCACAAGGGGCCATTAGGAAATAATTATTCTTGGAGATAATACATGGAAACAAGATAGCATGGAACTCTGTTCTAACTTACTGGTACTGCTGGGGGCTAATATGGAAAATAACCTTCAGAAAATAACAGAAAAAAGTTTATCAGTTGGACTGGGGACTGAACAGCCGATTTTATAAAACATTTGTTTTTCTATAGTGGCTTAAGAAAGGTGTGGGCATGATTGCTGCCTGTGTGAGGCTAGAAAAGGAGAAGCAACAGTATTTCACGACACTCTGGGCACACCAGTAAGTGTACTGGCCTTCAGTTAATCTTACTGTGGAAATTAAAGGGAGAGTTTCTAGCCATAATGTGAGCAAAGTTCTGAAGTAGCTGCCCAGCAATATTGAGAGCGGGAACAAACTGATGTCCTTCATTAGGATGCACAGTCTTTTACAGAAATGTGATGCTGCCACAGGTCTGTGCTTGAAGCCTCAGGAGCTCCATTCCAGAACTGCATTTTTTTGGAATACCAGTTGTGGGAAAATACATGGCATACTGGTCATGAACACATACTTGTCTTGTTTAACACATTGGTAGACAGAAATGGTATCTCCAATATTTAACTAGTTTGTGCATATGTTATTTTGTGTGCTTTAATAAATATTTGGTAACTCATATACAAAACTAACAGTAGATTCAGAAACATTCCTAGCCTGTATAATTTGCTGAAGTATTTGTACCTTGCTAGTTTGAATTTTTTTCCTTGTTACAATAATTTTTCTTAGCAACCTTTATAGTTATTAACCTCTGTTTAAAATCAAATTCCTTCCACTAACCCAGAATTTCATGGATGACATGCAGAGATGAAGAAAATTTCCAACCGTTTTTGCCAGTGAGAAGGAATGCATATGCATCCATACACTATTCAACTTAGTTTGGCAATAGCTCTGTAACTTTATAGGTTGATATGCTTACACTAGGAGGGTTCCTGCTGTTTTAAGTATTATCCAGAGGATATAATTTCTTAAATGAAAATTGTTTGAAACCATTCATTTTTTGTGTGACAAGTGAAGGTATCAATTACTTATTGCCTGTATGGAATAGGAAATATTAACAAAGCTCAACTTCTGAACCTCCTGATGGTTAAGTTTTTGGCCCCCATGTTGAAAGATCATTGTTGTGAATCAAGAAAATGCTCTATTTTACTCTTTAAAGGTCACACACAGGACAAAAAAATTGGTGAGCAATAAAAAGGACAAGGTGTTTGAGCATATGTCAATGCATTAAGATATAATTCCAGTTGTCATTGAGCATGGTATTGTGGCAGACCTACCCGCTCCCTCCTTTTGTCCATCTCTGTTAATTTGTCTGTTCTCTGTTCATGTTTTCTGCCTAAAGATTTGGTGCCAAACTATTGAAAGCAGAAGCACTGGAGTTTCACTGTGGGGATTCTTCTGCTGGCTTCAATGAGTCTCATTTTAAATCATGAAACAGTTTTCTCTTTCTTTACATAAAGATGTGAAATTTTATAGCTCACACATTGAAGGCCCTTACACTGCAACTTTGATGTGTGAAGTGATAACAGGATTGTGCCCTGAAGGTTCTAGAAACGCAGAGGGTTGAATGTAGATCCATTTTAACTCATTTCTGCCTCTGAGTCTGGGAGAGGAGAGGGGCACTGCTGATTTCAGGTGCAGTTAGACTCTATTTTACACATCATACTTTTTGAAGGATCTGGTTGGTATCATGAAAGATTTATACCAGTTATCAGCTGTGTACTTTAAATCTTCTTCCCCATTGTATGTTTGATTTTCATGTTTCCTTTAAGCCTAGGACTTTTATCCAGAAGGTCTCCAGGCTTGTTTTTACCTTTCTAAGGTGTAGTTATGCACCAGGCTTCAGACAGGAGGGTGAGAGCTCATAGCTGTGAGGCAATAAAGTTTAGCTGTGTGCCAGCTGAACCTGGCTTTTTGTGGAGAGTGATTAAAACTGTTCAAGTACTTTTATTGAGAAGAACTTGTTGGACCATGGTCAATAACTTTGATTCATAGCAAAAGCCTTTCAGTTGTTTGGAGATAAATTTTGAACAGGTTTTCTGAGGTGGAAGTGGTCCTTCCCTGTGCAGGGCAACAGTGTTAGGCAGATCATGCAGAATTACCAGACAGGTATGTCCTGTGCCTGAGTTGTTATTCTGCTTTACCTGGAAGTAGTTTGGCTTAAAATCATAAATAAAACAAAAGGTAACACAGAAGCATGGAAGCAAAACAACTCATGTTTACCTTAGAGGTATTTCCAGTCAGTTTGCCCTCATTTAGTTCTGACTACTTATGGGAGTGATTTTTGGTATTCTGCATTTCTGCCAAGCCGAGAATCACATGAAAATAAACAATTTTTACTACTCTTAATGCTTTAATATAGTGTTATAGTTGTTCAAATGACACTTGTAATTTTTTTCATAGAAATATATTTTGGGTTTTTTAATAATTTGTTACCTCACTCAGAAATGTACTGGCATGTGCAATATTTACCTTTCTGAAGAAAAAAGGATGATCCACTTGAAACAAGTAGCAAAGTTCCTGTGCACAACCTTAGAAATCTTTGCTTTGTAGATAAGGTCATTTGAGGATATTCTGTGGTTGCTCATGTTTGAACAGAAATCACTATTAAAGTTGAATTGAGATAAAAGTCTGCCGGTCATAAAATGAATGGCTTAAAATTTGGCCAACTATTATGGCTGCTTTTTATCTGCGGCCTGAACAAGGAGTGTGTGTGAGAAACCCTCAGTGTGTTCTCAGGTATTGTCCAAGACACTCATAGGTGGTGGCTCTGAATGGACAGAGCAATTAGCTGGGAGCCCCTTTGCTATTTAGTGTCTGAGTGACTTCTCTGGCTTTCAGGGTCTAACTGTTTAACTCCTCTTTTAGTGCAGTGCCTTAGTAAGACTTAGTTTCCCTCATGAATTCAGCATGATCCATCTCAGGCATTGATGCAGAACTTTGAGGGTTGGATCTTATGTCATGTGAGAAATGATAAACTTTCCAAATTTAGACCCAGACAACTGTAATCACTACTCTGCATGCTTTGGCTTTGCAAGACTTCAGGGCAAGAGATAATTTATTAATTTCCTCTGTGTAATTAATGTTTTTGTAAAGTGCTGTAAGATCCTGGGCTGGGTGGTGTTTCACAAAGTTAATAGATTTCTTACATTATTACAAAACACTTAAACTGTTCCCTGAACATGCCCCTTGAAGAGTTCTAGAGATGTGTGCCCCACTAAACAAAACTGCAGATAATGGAACTGGTTTCTGTGTATTTGTTATTTTGGCGTTATTTTAAGATTTTTATTGGGCTATATCATGAGAATACGAACTTCACTGTATGTTATTATAAATCTGGAAGTGCTGTGGTTTCTAAATGGCAGAGTAATGGACTTGGGAGGTCTTTAACATTTATGAAACTGATATTTTAAAAGCTTTGTATATATTTTGGTTGGAATTTTTAATGAAACTGTATGATTGGTTCTATGTGTCAGTTAGAAACGGATGTGGCATTTGACACATCCTCTCCAGCCAAGGTATGGTCTGATAACCAAAGAGTACAGGTATCTTCGAAAGGAGCAGATAACAATCTACTTGGATACTGTGCTCATTTCCAGCTTGTGTTAGAGGATGATGGAAGACTTTGGTGTGTGTTTAGGGATTTGCAGCAGTTTCAATGACAAATGTTTTTGTACTGCTCTTTTCAAAGGCCCTTTTTTAATGCACATCTAGAAATGCAACCCATTGACTAATCCATAGGTAGCTTTATCTAAAGGGTCCTTCCTGTCTTGAAAGGTTATCAGTTCATGGCAAACCTAAATGGGGTGGAGGCTGTCTTTTCTTGCTTCTGTGTTTTCATAGTAGCAAGCCTTTATTGGGTCCGTGGGATTATCGGGTAAGCTTTTGAGCTTGTTTTAAATCCAGTGTTACAAAGAGGAGTGTATACAATTGCTCGGGATTTCTTTTTAAATAAAATATTTCTCTTATCTCTGTTATTTCTTCTTAAAAACTATCACTTGGAGATAGTCTGGCTGCAGTTGAAATGGAGAATTTACTGCAAGGCAATAGTTATTATTATATTTGTTCAAAGTCACTCACTAATGGATTTCAGTTTGATTTATAAAACAGTTCCCTCTTATCGTACAAACTTTAATAGTTAGCTTTTGTTCATGGAGAACTGAGGGAGTGAAGTCAGTTTTCACTGAGACAACACTAGTGAAATAACAAAATGAACAAACTATGACTGAAAAGAGCCTTAAATATAAATGTTGTGATTGTGACAGGGCTAATGTTTGAATTTATGAAAGAATCTAGATAAGCAATATGATGTAATGCTTTCAGAATTTAAAAGAAAATAATTTTCTTCTTAGAGCAAAGAAGTCAGTAATTGGTTTGAATAGTGAACAAGAACATACAAAGTTTATGTATGAAAGAGTAGTAGAACCCAATGTGGCAATTTTTAATGTACAGTTGGGGAAGTACTCAGTATGCACAGGCTCAGCACAACTAAGGAAGTGTGCAGCCTTTGGGGCTTTCATGGTTGTGCATTTCTGGGTGTTCAGGTTATTTTCATGCTTGGTTTTCACTCGACAGTTGGATTGCAATGCATTTCAGGTGTGCGCCTCCTCTCTCTAACTAAAAGACCCTCAATTTGGCTTTTATACAGTGGGATGGATATTGAAGACTAAATGGAAGCACAAGTCAATGCAGAATGTTACTGCCAGGTCACCTGCACTGTGCATGGAAGGTTACCAGGCTGACAGTTTGCATCCTGCCCTCTGAGTTCTAAAGTCCACATTCACAAGTTTGTAGAGGGTGGCTGAACAGGCATCAGCTCTAATCCAGCAGATAAATCAGCTGCTATGCTGCTGTGGCCAGTAGTGTGTTGTGTATGTTAAAGACCTGGAGGTTTCAGTGGAGAGTTCACTACTGCTCTTTGCTTTGACAGGTGTCTTGAAGCTTCTGAATAATCTGTATGATAGATGGCTGGAGTGATGCTGTCAGCTTGAGTAGATGCATATAATTTGCATATGTTCATGGCATGCATAGGCAAAGCACTGATAAAGGTGTCAAACCCATACAAATAACACCAAAGATAGTTGCTACTTTTCTGCCTTCATAAAGAAAGAATTTAGCTTTGAGGTTCATGCTAATAACCTTTGGAAATCTGCCTATAGTTTACCATGAAAAAAATTTAAATAGCTACGTTGACACATTAACAGTAAATATTATCACAGTCATAATATTGGTCTTGGTATATCCAGAGAGAGCAACATATTTCTGCAAATTTCTAATTCAGTCAGAATGCCTCTGAATTGCTCAGGATGTTACCAAAGCCTTTGGAGAGAAAGGAAGGAGGCATGGATCTTTCAGCACTGGGGACTCTGCTGTTGGAATATTCAAGATTGTATGTAGTTACCCCCACTTGGTCCATTCAAGAAGAGATTGAGTTCTTGCTCCTTCCAAATGAAATTCTTTTATCTACATTGCAATTTAAGTAGGTGCTGAAATAAAGATTAACACAAGCAGGGTGGAAATAGCAGCTCTTGTAGGTCAGGAATAGTTCTGTAGCAACAGGAGTAGGGAGTTGATACTGAGGTTCTCAGCCTATGGGGCTGGTGTTGATGCTCCTGATAGAACAAAAATACCTATTGAAATTAGTGGGAGCTCATATTAAAGATTGAAGGATACAGATCTGCATTTTTTGATTTAGAAGGATTGACAGTTTCCTGCAATAAAATATGAGAAGAAAGGCAAACCTGTTTATCTTCTAAAGTCTATTGGCTACAGAGGCTGGAGAACTGTGAATACACCTATAGAAGTGCATTGCAGGAAAAGGAATGAGATGTAATCTTTAAAAAATGAGGGAGTTTTGTGGTACCTTTCAAAGGGACAATGGAACAGACTGACAGGAAAAAAATCCAAACCTAACTTGCACCTAACTGCTGAAAAATGTGGGTTTTTTTGTGTGTGGAGTGAGTCATACAGTCATAGGGATTAGAGTCTTTTTCCAGCATTTTTGGGTCAAAGTGAATAGAGATACTGTACTTTCCTGAAAGAATTGGAGGATAATGAAATAGTGATGCTAAAAAAAAGAACCAATACTCATGTTTTATGTCATCTTACAGTTTGTAGACTTCTAAATTAAAAGAAATATACATAAATATCTATTCTGTTGGAAATTTGAATTTGCCAAGGTTCTTGAGGACCCTTTGCTCTTTTTATGTTTTCCTTGTTTATGGTGAAGGATGAGGTAACATAATTTACTCAAGTTTATGGCATCAAAATTTTCTCATCTTATCTTTCCCTTTGGAGAAGAGTTTATAGTTTGTGTCTTAGACTCACAGACATATAAAAACAGTAATGCTTTTGGTTCACTTAGAGCACGTGCACTAAAAGGCACACCCTTCCCCTAACAGATATCTCTAACAGATCCCCACTCTGGCTGGGGATTCCCTTTAGACATTGGGATGATGGAGCAGTACACCCATAATATGTGTGTGACAACAGAACAGAATGAAGGCAAAAGGTCTTCTCACATCAGGTGATTCTGTGCTTAGTGTGAAAAATTCTTGAGTCTCTTGACTGTGTGGAGAAAGGGACCTTTACTGGCATTCTGTCCTGGTATGCTGGAGTTTCTCTCTGAGGAGGCCTGACACTAGGCAGGGCTGAATGCCTTCTCCAAATTCAAAGATGAAATATGCTAATGTTTCACTCCTCCTTTATTTTTATATATGACATTATGTCATTGGAGAAAACAAAGCAGGAACTAACACTGAAAACCTTTTTTTTTTATATGAACTTTGCCTAAAAAGTCATAATTCACTTTTTGGGAGGGGGGGAGGAATTAAAAACAAAACTACCCTAAAAATGCTTTTTCTGATGTGTGAGCAGTGATGTAATGAGAATATAGGTGTTTTTAAGTAATTTATCATGTACTAATTGTCATCATTCCCATGCTACATTTTTCTCTATAAGATTAGGAAGCAATGGCATTCTTTATGCTTAATGGCACAAACAATTATAGTACTGACTTGGCACTGGTTTGCTGCTTTGGCTGGCTCTGATGCTGCTGGTTTTTAAATTGGCTGAAGAACAGCCTGTGGGACCGATGTATAATCGGTCGTCTGTTGGCACGTGGTTCTGGATAACATTTTTCCTTTGACTCATCTCTGATTGCAGGGAATTTGCTATTGGCTGTAGCGTATTGGAGAGTATGGCTGTGTGCAAGTTCCTTATGAGCTAAATGCAAAGTCCCTTTTATGGTAAAAGCAAATTGTTTCACATATAACAGGAAAATATGCACCATCCCAATATATTGTTTCATTGCTCCTTGGCTTTCTTTTGGAATTTAGCATTATAAACTCTTTCTAATGTTCCAAGTTCAAAATCTGTGTGACTGAGTTTGGCCAAATAGTGCTTGTATATAACTGTGCTTAGACATTATGCTGCAGAAGTTCGGGTTGAACCAAACTGAGCACCATTGTAGTGCCCTTCTGTGGCTGAAATGACATCAGCCTCTGTGAGTGTTTCTTGGGCAACCTAGTAAGAGCTGAAGCAAGGAAATAGGAGGAGACAGGCCAGATCATTAATATTGTAGTGCCTTCCTTTGTAGAATATTTATGGTTCCCCATAGGCAGAGACCTTTGGGGGATAGAGAGTTGTTCAGTTTTGGCGATCACGTGGACTTGAGATAGCTACTGAGGGAGTTATGGAACAGTTCAGTGTTTCTTTTCTACTGTCTCAGCATATGAATGCTGCTCCCTGAAGTCGGCATAGCTTTACAAATTTCTGCTAGACCAACATTTATACTCTTGAACCGTCTGTGTGTTCTTAGAAGCCACATCATGGCTTGTCAGGCCCGTGGAAAGCATAGTGCAAATGGTAAGAAGTATAGTAATACTTAAAGCATAGTGAAAAATACTGTGTATTTCTGTGCTGGAGGGCTGCAGGTCTTACCTCTAAGATGCAGGGCTGCAGTCTGGGATTACTGCACCCTGGCTTGGAGATCAGGGTTCATATTGTGTATTTTCTGAGGGAAAACTCAAAAATGTTACACAGAATTGGAAAAAGAAATCAAAGGATGGATGCTAGTAAAGGCACAAGCTTTTCAGTTGTAATTTTGTTACTGTGCACTTTAACTCCTCTCTCCCTTTCTATCTCCTGCCTGGACATGGGCAACACTGGCTGACTCAAGCTTGGAAGCAAAGTCTGTGTGCACCTACTGACAAACCAGGAAAAAAATCTCCGCTTTCTGCGACAGATAACTTCAGTCAAGTTTTTAAAAACTTTAAGGAGCTGTTAATACAGTGGGAAAGATGGCTTTCTTATTGTGCTCACTAACTTATCAGTTTCTGCAAATATACACCTGCTCTTCCCTTTTTGAGTTTTTGTTTGCCCTGATCACAGTGCTCTGCATCGATGCTGGGCTTACCAAGGAGGCTGGTTTTATGTTGTTTTTTTTCCTCTCCTGTCTGACTTCTGCTGTATTTTAAGGTATTTTTTTCACCAGTTTCAGGTGTTGATTTCTGTCAACTTGATTTTAATGAGCCTTTTGTCAATATATGGTGTCATTTTTTAGAAATTTGTGCAGGTTTTTGTAGTGTATGCTTACTGCAGATACAATTATAACCAAGCAAACAAAAAACTTTCAGATTTGAAGGATTATATACTATTAATTGTTTTCCAAGTTAATAATACTATGTTATTTCATGTTTGGAATAGCCTGGCTGGTATTAGAGTGAAAGTGGTTCAATTAATGATATATTGCAGTGTGTTTAGACAACCACATAATGGCTGGGGAGAATCTGTGATCTCTCTTGTATCCAGAACTGTTTAGGCTCTCTGCACAGAGATTGTAACATGCACCAGTATTTAAACCATGCTGTAGATTAACCAGCTTATTCTATCCATTTTGTCCCAAGTGCAAGAGGAGCCAAGAAAAGTTTCGTTAAAGAAATGATCCAACTAATTTGAGCTGGTGGTAGAAGGAACTACTGTGAAGTAATAATTTGGCTTTGGATTGCTTTACAGTAGTACCTCCTGCAATGACCTGCTGTCAGGTTGTGCAGGAGCGGGAGCTACTAGTGGACATATATAAGTACTTTATTATAACTGAGTGGCAGTGACAGAAGAATCAGTGTTTCTAATGCATGCTTATTATTTTAACTCTCCAAGTGCCTTCCAGCGTATACACTGTTTCTGGTGCTGTCACACTGCCCATTAGAGCAACAGCTCTTTGATGATCTGAGGAGAAATCATTGTGCCACCTTGGTGCCAGAGGAGACCCGGTTCGACATGATTGCCTTCACCACTCTCTGACATGGGAGGACAATGCTTTATCTGAGTCAGAGATGTTTAAGATTTGAACAAGCCCAGGAAATTCTTGAAAACTAAATGCAGGAAACCTTAATTTTGGCTTTAGAGACCAGAGATCAGATTTCAGGTTTCTCCTCTAAAATGAATATGCCCTGAAGCATGCTGTTGTAGTTACTTTCATGTTAGTAAATGATGGTATTTTCAGAAGACCACAAAATACTGAGGATACTGTTGGGGGAAGCCCTGGTTCACATGAGACTTATTCCCAGTTAGTGTGCCTCTTCCTGCTGGCTGCTCTTAGCTCTGACCCCAAGACAGGGAGCAAACTGCACATTGGTGCAATACCTGTGCCCCTCATCTTTTCTGCAAACACCTCCCATAATCTGCTGGTGGCTGCTGAAATAGCTGCACCACTGCTTTGCTGAGGAAACCCCCATTCCTACTGGTCACTCCCATTTTGCTTTTGTTGTAGAGTGTTTGCCTTTCATCTGCAGAGTGTTCATCTTCTGTCAATGAAATGGGCTATAGCTGAAACTGTCTTTCTGTCCAGACTGCTGTTTAATTAGAATAAATGATCCTGTGTGTATGTAAGGTTATTTTTCTTTAATAAATCTTTTCTCCATGTGTATATTCTATGACAAAACTAATTAGGAATGACAAACATGTAATTCAATAGGTTAGAAGGGGAAAATTTGTAGTGCCTCTTGTACTGCTTTTTCATACCCAAATTGTGGGCACTGTGGGTTCTTTGTTTGCTCTGTCACCTTAAAGTTCAGCTTACCAAATTTAGCTCAGCATTCTTGTGTTTTTGTAATTTGTGCTGTTGGCCATCTCAGGGTTTCTTATTTCAGTTACGTTTTTATCACACCTCTTCTTTTTTATTAAGTTACCCTCCTTATAAAAGTTCATTTTAATTAACTCTAGTAATAAGGAAGTTATGAAAGCTGTAACTGAGATACAGCAATATAAATTTTCACCAAAATGTGCATTTAGAAGAAGGGAAAATTTCTCATGCTATTTAATTAAAAGTTAAGAATCAGATATGCAATGGGAAAAAATTAACATGCTTAATAGAGTTAAAATTAAATATTTTCTACTCTTTTCATACTTTTTTTGAAGATACATAACTTTTCCCATCAGATTTTTCATTCTTGTCTGTCTGAGGTGATGCATCACACCTGCTTCTGAGGTCTAGGGACAGCTGTTTCTCATTTTTTCCTTTTAAGGAACAAATGCTGCTGTCATTGGAGTCAGTTGTGAAACTTGTAGGGACTTCTGGTATAGGTTTGGCCTTTTGGGAGTCTTAACCCAGTTACACCATCATTTTCATGAGCCCTTCATTATTCCTGCAATCTTTAACACTCACTGCCTTGCTGTGATATACTCTGACCCAGACACTCCTCTGTCTCTTCTGTAGACAGTAAAGAGCTGTTCTTGTTGACTGTTTTAAATATCTGTTCTTCATCTTCTCACCACTCACGATGGAAGGTATTTTAGTTTTTTATATAACACCCCAATTTCCTTTGCTGTTCCTACATATCAGATCTGGTTCATGATGAGAATGGCACTGGAGTTGTTTCTGCTGACCCACATTTTGTAGCACAAAGATACTGTGTAGTGGTGGAGGAGTAGGAGCAGCCCAGTGTAATAAAAGAGATGCTCTCTCTTCTCTAAAAACAGCATTAGGCCAAAAGAGTTCCCGTGTCCTTGTGCCAGGACTGATTGTCTTCCTGCCACTGGAGCCTCTTCAAGCCTGTTTTTCCTCTGCCAAGAGCACCTTTCTACATTCCTCTGGAAGCACAGCTCTTATGATGAGACCAAGATACTTTTCATGTTTGTGTCTAAGTTGGATCTGCCTTAAAATCTCATGCAGGTAGTAAATCAATTCAGCTGCTCCAGTAAATTTCTCTGGAGAGAAGCCAAGGGAAGGAACCAACATGGTTTATAAATTTCAAAATGCAGAGTAAGAACTCTTTCCCTTAACTTGATTTACTTCTATTCATTGTTAATAAGTTAATATAGAGAAACATTGATTTTGGTGCCAAAAATAATCAGGAACATAACCCAGAGCAATTTTTAAAGGCACAGCTTTTAAACAAGCTTCTGGAAGAAGCATTATTTGACAGCACACAAGTGAAATAGCCCAGTTTGTTATTTTAATCTCATATCTCCACTTCTGGTGTTCTGTCTTGTGGATGATTTGCATTCTGCTGAGGCTTTGGCTGATGGGTTACCATAAATGGCTCAAACCCAGATTTGTCCACTTATACACAGCAATTTTTGTACATAATTAGAATAACGCCAGGGCAGCTTTCTGAAATACCCCTTTTCACCTGATTAAACTTGGAGTCATTGTTCATGAAATAAAACAGTTGGCTTTTCAGAAGACCATATGTTTTTTTGGCTCCATGAAAGATAGGAGTCACTGTTCTTTGAAACGGGCAGTTCTTGAAAAAGAATTATTTTTAAATTTAGGTAAACTTTAATATTTTTAGAATTTGAAATTAACTATTTCTGTATGTATGTTTTAAAAATATCCAGTCCCAAATATGCTTTGAAGAACAGTGATAATCTTTGTAAAACGGGAAAAAAAAGTTAGATTTTGCTCTCTGCTTATTTTAACAAGGGAGAACCATCATAGGCCATTGTACAATGGAGTTTTCATTGCAAATGGAATACTGTGCTTGCACAATTTATCATCTGAATGAAGAAAGTTTAGTAGCAACTTTGGAAATTGACTCAGAAGCTCAGCTGAAGTTTGAGAAAAGGGGAATTTGTTAGAAGAGGAAGTAATTGACATTTAAGGTATAAAATTGGAAATTTTTGTTTTCAAATTATCTTGGTATGCTGCCTATAATGCAGCACCTGGTTGTTTCCTGGCCTTTGCAAGATAGAATGTTTTTTCCTTTTTCCTCACCCTGTGTGAATATGTGGAATAAGGTGAATTTAAAGATTTCCTACACTTGAGACATACTCAGTTTTAGTTGTATCAGAGACTGAAGAACAAATATTTGTAATAACTTTTAATCCTGAGATCCCAATGATTTATCCATCTTGTTATCTAACAAGTCTAGAAATATACATTTATTTCTTAAAATATATGCTAGTTTTGCAAGAGTAATGTAGCCACACCCCACAGTATTCCTTTGTTATGTTCTGGACAATGAGATGCTAATATTTTGGATTTTTAAAAAAAACAAATCAAAGCAAAACAAACAAAAAACCCCAAGAAATGCGACTGAATGTTTTCTGCATTAAAACAACCACCTATTTTTTTTGTGCTGCAGTTTACAGCCAGGCTTAATGAAGCCTGGTCTGACATTGACCTGCATCAGTGTTTCCTCATCTAATGTTTCCAGTTTTCATCTATACAAGTGGAATCAAACTGGTTTTACTGTATCTCAGTGTGTTGACTTTCTTTATAACAATCTCATTTTGTTCCCGTTTTACCAAATATAAATTCTACCACTGAATACACAGAGAGCAAGAACAGAGTAAATATTGGTCTGCAGAAGATCCACCTTCAATTATGTAAAAGGATAGCAGTAATTTTTTATTAAGTTGTAAGATGGCCTGTCCATACTGGTATGTGACACCTGCCAAGAGTGCAGTCCCTTCAGGGACTGCAGAGTCTTCCCAATCAATGGCTGTATGGTGGCCTTCTGTTTCTGTCAAGGATTTGAGAATAATTTGGATGCAAGAGAGCAAGAAAACAAAGGCAAGGCCTTTGGTGCTACCAGAGAATATATGGAAGAAAAAGTCATCAAGCAGTCTTTAATTCTGGAGGGCTGCCTTAGGTTACTCACCCTCTAATATGCTGGTTTTGAACTGCAGTCATGCTGCTCTTGATACTGCCTTGATTGGAGACTAAGGTAATATATTGTGTATATGCAGAGTCAGAAAGCAAATACCCTCTTGGAGTAGTTTACCCTTGTCAAATGAAAAGCATATACAGCAAACTAGCTCAACAATGCAGCCCCTGCTCTGTGGCTCACAGCACAAGCACAGGAAGGATTAGTAGAGGCTTTTCTTACTGAGCCTTTCCCAGGCAAAGTGTCACTAGGGTATTACAGCCCCTACCTCACACATGGAGAAAACAGTTGTTGTTTGCACCATCTTGCAAGACAGTCATGGTGTTCTACTCTTTAACAGTTTGCCCCAAAATGTGCTGTTTGCCTAAGGCCTCCAGATGGGTTAAGCAGTATGGTCTAAGGGGCTGCAAATCTCTCTCACCTCATTATTGCAGAGTAAGATGTGGCTGACGGAGAGCAGACATAGCTATCCTTTGAGTATGGTGTCTGAGAAATCTCCTTTTTTGGGCTGGGATTGGGTCTTCTCCTGACCCAGACTTAGTGAAGACTGAAACACAAAACAGTCAGGGCTCTTCTTTTCTGTGTAAAAAGCTTTCTACTGTCTCCTTGTTTTCCTCCCATTCTGGTGAGTCCTCATAACAACGTTAGCAACAGCTGCTTGTGTGCCAACCCTCACTTGTGGGTGAACTGGCATTGTATCGCTATATAAAAGCTGAGAAGTGTTTTCTTCATAGCCCACCAGCTCTGCTCCAGAGTTGTGTGAGCTTGCTCCTGTTGGCTGCAGGGTAGCAGTCCATGATTGGAGTGCTGAAAAATGAATGTCAGAATAATTCATTTTCAGAAAATGCAGATTAATCCAATGCGAATCAAGTTCATGGAGCTGAAATCTAGATAAACTGATAGAAATTTCCGGTGGATTCCAGTCTCTGTGGGAGGTTACTGTACATTTTAGGAATAGAAATGCTTTTTTTTTCTGTCACAAAAGCACATAAAAACAGGGTTGAAAACAGTTTAAAGAAAATAAGAAACATCTGTCTTCCTCCTAACCCTTTTTTTGTGTAGGTTATTAGCCACTTCCCTCCTAAAACAGATTGCCATATTTTAATATTATTTTTGTGTGTGTTGAGGTTTAATGTGGAAAAGCACGACACTGTCCAATTGCAAACTGTTCCTGCATTTTGATTTTTTTGTGCACCATAGTAGCCTTTGGAGATAAAAAAATAAGACAAAGAGATTACTCTTTGAGGTTTATAACCAAAGTCTGAATCTCCAGCTAGGTTACTTATTAAAGCTTCCTTCAGATTTCTTCTACAGCTATATGCTTATTGACCATTTCACCTGCAGTTAAATTTACTCTTTAGCTGATGGTCATCTTGGAACAGGCAGAGGATGTGGCTGGAACATGTCTGAAGGCAAATGAGAAAAGCAATGAGGCCAGTCCACCCTGGGCAGCTCTCCAAAGGAAGTATTACACACTTCAGTTTCATGCCCTGTGAGATGTGTGGGACCTTGTGATTTGACGACTTGAAGTGGTAAAACTCAAAGAATAATTTAAAGTGGAATAGGGTTTGCACTGTGTAGTGTGGACTGTCTGTGTTAGCTGTTAAGAGTATATTGCAGTGATATTGTATAGTGTCTCTCCAAGGTTATTAGCCCGAGTATCTCCATCTGTCTGTTTACTTAGGTGAAAGTTACATCCACGTGGACTTCTGAAACACAAACTTTCCTTGAGTGTTGTCAAGGATTAGTTGTGTATAATCTCACTTACTGGTTGGAAAAACGAGTCAGGAAGTTATTTATCCCCATGCTTGTAGCTGGTCCCCCTCAGACGTGGAATTAGGTGCCTGGATCCCAGAGCTTCCCTTCCAGCCCCTTGTCCACGCTGCATGGCTGTTGTCGCCTATAGGCAGCTTCTCTTCACCGGGATATTTGAGCTTTACTATGCTTCGGTGCCCTCTACCGCTCCGTTAAAATACTGCTGTCTTCTTGCCATCGGAGAAGAATGAATTATTTTGTTCTACTTTTTTTTTACTTAAAGGCTAATTGGCCCAGTAGAGAAATTCCCCTGGTAGACGAATGATGATTAGTAGTAATGGACATAGACTGTACTGAAAACTATTTTTTCTGAAGACTTTTTTAAACTGAGACTCTGAGATGATGCAGACTGAGATCATGAGGTTTTCCTGTTTTAAGGCAGATCTTTTTTTTTTTTTTAATATATACATACAAGCAGGTTTTATTGCTGTTTTCTGGAGGTTTTGCACATGCAACACATAGGATCTGGTATTCAGAAGTGCAAAGCCATTTCAGCTTCCACTGAAATTAGGAGCTGTGGATTTTGATTTGGGATTTTCCCAAAGTCAGCTATTTAATTAAATTGTGGATTCTTATTCTTTTCCTGTGATTTTGTGGGTTTTGATTTTTTTTTTTGGATGTGTCCTCTTTTCCTCTAAAATTTTTTGCTTTATACCTTGATAGATCCACCCTCTGGTTACCCCTGTTCTTTAGGAAGAAGTCCTAAGTCTGTAAGCCATTGATGAACATTTTTGCTGCACTGGGGGCTTGTTGTTACTGCATGGTTGAAGCTGCAGTGATCTTTGCTTGTGTTGTAGATCTGTCTATGGATTAAGATTCCTTGATGCAGGTTTAGTTCCTTCAGTGGTTCTTTCTAGATCTCAGGAATACCCATAGTAAAATGTTACATTAGACTTTGTTTTCCGTATTAGTAAGATATCTGTGGAAGTTGAAAGAGGAATGATCACATGATGTTTTTGAGCCTATGTATAATCAACCCATGCAGTTTACCTTTGTATCAAGCCAAGCAGTCATTCTTTGCATGAAAAGTTTGTGCCCAGTGTCCTATTTGAATTTGTTGAATTTCAGCTATAAATAAGCTTCCAGGAAGTTATATGCTCATGGGAAGATACTTGGAATACTATAATCCTATGTTCTCTTTGCTTGTGAAGGTTCATAGGGGCATTTCAAAATCGGTTTCACCATCTGTAAGTGTAGCTGTAGTTATTTTCTTATTCTTACTACTGAGTGTTCACTTTACCTTTTTTAATTTATTAATCAGTAATTGCACCTACTTTCTAATTTCCTTTGTTGATTCCACAGTGAAAATTGCATGAAATCTGTCATACATTTACGGTAATTCAGCATATGCACTATTGATTTTGTAAATATTCATTTTAAAATTGTGTAGCAGATCAAATGCCTTGCAAAAGCTGAACCGGTTTATAACCAGGATTAACCCTCTCAGCTACACCTGGTATCACAGCATGGCATCAGGTTTATTTGACAGGGCTGCCTCTCCATTGGTGTGCATAGCAAAGTTTTCTTGGTTCTCTGCCTATGCTCTTCTGTTTGTGAAAAGCACATGATTTCCCTTATCTGTATGGAACCATTACCTTGGCACAGAAAGCAAATGCAATTTATAATTCCATTTTTAAGATAGGCTGTCAGCAAATCCTGTCCTGACCACTCTTGAGAGTATCATATACAAAAAAATAATTGTTCGTAGACTTTTGATTGATGCAGCAGAACTGATAAAAGTAACATTGTTTAAAAGTGTTTATAAATCACCCTGTCCATACGTTCATTTCCTGTAATCTGTCATTATGGTTTCAAACATAATTGTGAGAGACACAAAACTGGCTTCATAACACTCTGGAATGAGGTTTGCTTCCATTTGGTCTATGTTGAAAGGTGGCTCAAAGCAAAAATTATAATCCTGGAATACCATGTATGTTACAACAGGATATCTTTGCTCTGTGGTTTTGAATTACTGAAGGGCGTAGTCCGTCTTCGGAGTTTTTCCCCTTGCATTGCTGGGATTTATGCAAAGTAACTGGGCCAGTTAGAGGGATTGCTTGGCAGAGAGGACCGAGGGGGTTTTTTAAATACAATTCCTTTTCTCACTTGGGAGGTTAGCATTATGATAGGCTGGGTTTACAGTCAGTGTTGAGCGGGGATTTTGGCTTTGTCCACAGCAGATGGGCTACCAGAGCACTGTGTGGTATGATCACAGGCACAGAGAGCTCTGCTGCTCATGAAGATGCTTCCCAGTTTCCCAGCTAGGCCTGGAAGTTGAGTGAGGGAGCAGTTACTGCACTCTCTCTGCACAGGGTTTTGCATTGTAAGGGATGGAAAAATAGTTTTGGAGAAGCAGCCTAAATTTTACTACCTTTTAGTTCTTTGTCAAACAGCCAGGAGCATGACAGAGGCAGTGGTGTACTCTGCTACAAAGTGACCCTACTCTAGTGGATTGTTAAAATGGGAGAGTAGGTAAAGCCAAGGCATCTTCTAAACGCTTGTCACTCAGGTACCCTACTATGACTGCTGGCAACATTACCAGCCTTCAAACTGTACTTTCCTTCCAGTTGAAGATGATTCCTTTGAAGAAGCAAGATAACGCACACAATATTGTTAACTAAACCTCATTAACCGTCTGCACATCCTATCCAGTTTTCCTTAGTCACCAGTTTTCTTAAGAAATCCATCCTTTGCCCAGCTCCATCAAATTATACGAGCCTCCTGTATAGTGAACAAGGATGACATTTGCATTCAGTACTGTAAAAACAGGAAAGTAATTTTTTTCTTTTTTTTTTTTCCTTTTTTATTTAGTACTTTTGCATTCTCTGGGTAAATTGTCAGTTCTCTTGCTTTGTATAAACAGTTTGTACTGACAGACTGAATTCTTTTACTGACATCTGTGTCAGTTAAGTGAAATGCTTCATTATTGCAAACTTGTTTGTAAGGAGCAGATTTGAATGAGTTCATAACTGTAAATGCAAAAAACGTGGCATTTAAGAAACAGATGCAAAGTATCTCCCAGTATACTGGGAGCTTTGATTCTTAGCTTGTGTTCTGAATTAGGGTTTTGGGATATAATAAAAACTGTTAGCTGCATGATTGAAAAGAGTCCTGTAAGTCCAACTTGGGATGTGCTTCTTTCTTCCTATCTGAAAAATTGTGGAGAAATAACATGTTTGAGTTCCATTGCTCAATAAAGGAAGAACAGATTCTGTTGCTGCTGTTACAAGAGGTCAGAGTAGCTGGTCAGCCCATCCTTGTTTTCAAATCAGCAAATCTACACTTTGTTCCTGTTTTCCAAATGAGAATTTATTAGCTGCTTCAGGTGTTATGTTCAAGCATTGTATCAAAATATGGTTGGGGTGATGGTACATTCCAATGCTCCTTAATTTATCAATCCCTTTATTAGCTTTTTATGGTTATAATTTTAGAAGATACTTCCTTTAAAAGCATGATCAGTTTTACTGTTAACTGAGGAAATTTCTCTTACTTGGGGAAACTGTTGGTAGCATTTAAACAATTATCTACCAACAAAGGTGTGATTTCTCTTAATGCACCTCTAACTTAGATATGTATTCATCTTGAGTTTGTGAAGATACACTTGAGATCTACTTTTAATTACTGGATAGGATTTGCAAATCAGAAATGCAAACACAAGCACACAGCTTTTTAGTCATATGTAAGTCACCTTTCAAAAACTGTCAATCATGTTTTTAGAAGCTTATTATTTGTATAGACACAAGTAATGCTATAGCTCTGTCAGTCTTTGAGATTATGAACATGCTTACGATGAGAATATTCTTGGCATAAGTCAGGAGTATTATATAATAAGGAAACAATGTCTTTTTATACTTTTCTTCCAAAACGTTCCCTAGTGAGAACTAGACGAAAAAACCCCCATAGGATTGCCTATGAATAGATCTCCTTGCAACATATTAACTTTAGCCAAATTACACAAAGTAGATTTAAACTCCCTCTCATGTTTTCATAGTTATATTTTTAAAACCCTTTATTGGCATCTAATGTGAATTCTGATTGTATAACTGTAAGACCCAGACCAGCAACGCATAGGTGCATTAAACTGTCCCTCTAGCAGTATGGATGTCTAAAAGGCAGGAGACCCAGTTGTCAGAAGCAATAAACTATTTGAGTGAAATGAAATAAAAGCAGTGGGACTAATCCTGCTTTACCTGGTGCCCCAGAATGCACAGGAGAGCAGTGCTGAGGCTGAGGAAAATGTCTTTGGCTCAGTAGTGCTATCGGTCTGTGATTGTGTACAACACAGACATAAAGCCTAACAAAAGGTCACATCCTCTGTAATGCAACCTTCAGAAAGGTCAGAGACCTGCTGTAAAAAGAGGTGTCAGAAGGGAAAGGGAGGGACTGGCCCCTACAACAGTTCAGATTTAGAAAATAGACAGGTGGTAGATGGGTGCCCTGCCCTCCCTCCTTGTGCATCCCTTGGGACTCTTGTAACTCTTGAGTGCAACAAAGAGCACAGCCCAAATTTCGACATGGCCATGAGCAAATACTGAGAACTGGGGTGCAGCAGAACCAAGATGAATGTGGGTGTAGCAGCTGTCGTCTGTGTTAATGATGCCTCCCAGTGTTTTATGAGTAGTTTCTAAAGAAAGCTCTTAATCCGTGGTGGCCAGGAGGATGAGAAAATATATCTGTACAATAGGTGGTATTTATAGTGCAAATGAGGATTTGAGAGTTAAATTAATGATCTAAATTGGGCAGAAACAGTTCATCAGCAAGCTTAGAAGCCCCAAAAGAGAAGTAGTTTTTGGGTATGTGATATATCTGTTTCCAGACAGACCATCTGGGAGTAGGTATATATAGGCAGCCTCTAGAAGACAATGGTCTTGAGTAATGCAAGCTGCTTTTATATTAAATAAGAAACACAAAGTTGATTTGTGATAGAAGAGTAGAGCAAAACAGTAGTTGCTTTGAAGGATGCTGCCTAAAGTGGGAAAGCTGTTGTGAAATAGTGTGTTTTGGAAGAGACTTCCCTCTGGCAGGCATGAACCAGGATGCACATCTTGGAAATAACAGATAGCTGAGAGATGGACTTGGTCTCCAAACAAAAAAATGAGACATTACAAGGTGTTTAGGTTAAAATAGTGGTAGACATTTCCTTGGTTTTGTTTTCTGAATCCTGATTGCTTCTTTAGAGTAGTTGTATCATAGCCTTTCTTCTCTCCTCCTGCAGTGTCTGTTACAGATCAAACAGAAAATGGCTCTGGAAGAAACCATGGTCTGTGCCTTGGCTCCAAAGCAGGATCAACTCTAAGTGAACTTTTCCAGATGGATATGTCTAGCTTATTTTTAAATGTATTGGTTGATCAGGATTGAAAAGCCTTCCCAACCCGGCATTTACTTATCATTGTAATTAAAGTCCCTTATTGTTCCATTATTCTTATCTAGCTGCTGCTCTGGTTTTGAGCACACAAAGGGGGAAGGAGAATGAGACAACAGGCCAAATTTATCCCTTTACCATTAGCTATTTGTCATCTCTACAAGAACTTAGATGCTTGTTCTTTATTTTTCAACCCATGAGATGCTACTTAGATATTTTTTAATAGAGTTGAATGATGTGCATGGGAAAAACATGGAAGTTAGTTGTAGATGTAGCGCGTTAGGGAGGAAAAAGAATGGGGTGCTGATCACCTCTTGTGCTCAGCAAAATAAATATGATAAACTGGTTATATTGTGTTCTTTGAGTAGATTGATAAATGGTGAGCAAGGTTTTTTCTCAAGAAAAAAAAGCCTCCTTTGAGGATGTATTTTCAGAAGAGAAATAAGTTATGCCATAAAATGTGGAACACTGAGAAGTATTTGTAATCTGACAGTGGGTCACTAGTATAAAATCTGTTAGCTGTGTGTGATGGACTGCACAGCTCATTGATCTTTGTGTGCTCTGGAAAGCTTCGCTTTATTAATATAGCTTTATTTATTTCCATGGAAAAAAAAGTGTGCAAACAAGCAGGAGGTAGTTTCAGGCTTTCAAAAGAGATTTGTATGCTGAATATGGGAAAAGATGTAGAAGATATATCTTTCATGCAAAAAGAGCTTTGCTATACTAAAGATATTGAAAATAAGCCATTTAAAATGTACGTGTGTGAGGAAAAAAGCTGGTGTTCTTAAGTGGATTTTTTTAAGGTATTTAAAGAAGCATAATTCTGGACTCTGAGCAAATACTTGCTCTATAGCCAGAACAGTGATAAAGGTAGACTGGTAAAAGAAATAAAGTGGAGAAAAGTATGTGGGAGATTTTTCCCCTCTTCTTTGATCTTTATCTGCCCATGTGTGTAAGAAATCACATCCACATCTGTAGTTTGGCTGTATCTGACATGGAATTCAGTGGAGTCTTGTAGGTCCTAGACAAACCCCAACAAAGTGAGCGAGATAATTTCCATCCACTTCAGTGGCTTTTAAATCAAGCTTTATTCACTAAGTGCCTGATGATGATATTTTGATTATCTTTCATTTACCAGAGTATAAGCCAGAATTAAAAACAAAAAGGAGCTTTGTTGGTTAATTTATTTACACAAATTTTCCCTAAGTCCAAATGCTAATATCCCTTTTAATAATAATGAAAAACCCCCAAAACTCACCACATAAAACCCCTGAAAAATTCTCCCTGCACCAAACCCTTCAACTACAAGCAACCAGGGAATTTTATAAATAGATATTCTTACCTTTACTACCAAAAATTCATGCGGAAGTCCTATCTTGGAATAAACTATTCCTTAGTTGGCTTGGCAGAAGGAACACAATCCAAATGAATGAGCTGCCAGGAGTATTTTTAGTGGTTTTATATGTTGCCCATTCAAATCTTGGAAAATTTCTTTATAAAATTGGACAAACTGACCACTCATTTTTATGGACTTTCACAAGATCTAAAAGTGAAAAACAACTATTGTATTTAGCATCTGTTAATGGAGGTTTCAGGCTACAGAACTTGAGAAAGTACTGCTGGGAAGCTAATACAATAACTGTAAAATATTGGACTGATAATAGGAAACACTGGCACTGAACAGATATGGAAAGAGTCGTGCTAATATTCCATATCCAGGCCTGTTACCCTGTGCCGAGTGCTGAAGACACTGTAGTGAAACACACACAGTAGTAGAGATCTGGAATGAAATCAGAGTCAAACTCAAGATAGATGAAATTGTCTTTTTCTCCCAGGAATACTATTCGCTGGATAATTCTGTCTTTGGAGAATTAAAAGCCAGGAACTTGGACACAGAAGAGAAAGCAAGTTGTGCTCACATTTTTCCAAATGGAGAAATATATGTCCTTACCCCATATATGTAATTAAGCCCTCATCTTCCTTTATTTGTAGTCAGTGGCTTTTTCTTTTTCTGTTGCTTCTTTGAGAATTGGATCTGGACCTGTGCTGCCATTGTAACTGGTCCCTTGACAGGTTTTTTCTCCCCAGGCTGGAAGGTAGAAAATGAATAAAAGGAAAACTATTCACCAGATATCAAATGATTTTCAGTGGATTATATTTTATTTGACTCAAAGTGGAAAGGAATGACAAGAGAATATTACATTTTTAATCCCACATAAAATACATTTCTGGGAAACTGTTCTCTGCACATGGAGCTTTTTTTTTTTTTCTCCTCAGCAGCACTGCCTTTTTTTTTAACCTGTAGAAAAGTTACATCCAAAATCTGCCCTCAAAAGATGTTTTGGTTTGCAATGTCTGCCTATGAGATCCTCTACAAGATGAGATATGGGCAGGACATTTTATTTTTTTTTTTATAACTATCTAAAAAAAACTTCCTGAATAATTTGAGTGTGCTTTGCTGTCTGTGAGGGAGCACAGCTGGAGGAAGCTGCAGATGACAGAATTGGTGCAATCTTTTGACTGTGAATAACCAGTGATCAAACAAAAGTTACACGTTTGACAGATCAGAAGCAGCTTAAGGACACATTTCCCCCGTGCAGGTGTCCACCATGGAAGGTTCCCAACATCTCCAAGTCAGGCTGCCCTTGTGCAAAGCGACCCCTTCCAAACAATGAATGAAACTGTTCTTCAAGGGCAGGAAATCAGCTGGAATTGCTGGAGCTGAGCAACCTTAAATATTAAATTTGTCTCTAAGTTAAGCATGGGTAATAAAAAGAAACACTGAAATCGTATTTTGATTTTGGATCAGTTATACCATTACTTAATATCACCCAAAGATCAGCTTATGGTTAAAGAGACAAGAACGGTTTTCTCTAAGAAGAAAACTCATCTGGTTAAATTTATGTCACAGTAAAGAGGCACCATGAACAGGCTGGCAAGTTTTGGAGTTTCTTTGGGCAGAATTAATTTCACTCAGTCTGCTTCTCAGTTATAGGCTTAATAAGTCTCCTCCTTCAATGTCTTAAGTTAAAATGGCTCTACACAAAATGATATCTACCTTAAAAATCAAGGGTAAGAAATACATTATCATAAAATAATTCCTTTGAAATTCAGAATTTATGAATGTAATTGTTCTACATTTATAGAAATAAAAATTAGTATTCTTATAATTCCTGTCAGCTAACAATGTGGATTTAATATTTTTCCTTTTGACATTTGTTCTGTTTCTGCTCGTGGTCTGAGATCTGCTTTGCATTACTTTTATAGAAATATTACCATTAAAAGTGCTACATACAGTATTAAATAGCAGGCTGAGTCAGGAGGCATGAGCTGAATCACTTGTTCACAAATGAGGAGTTTGAATGGCTCATCTCAGCGTGAGGGTATGAATACCTATAACCAAATCTTCAGTCTGGCACTATAGATAATCTTGGCATGAAATTGAGGCAGGCAGGAGTGCAATATCCCAATATCCAGGGTTATGAATATTGCAGATTATGGATAGGCAAAATGCACAAGAAAGACTTTTCTATGCTGGCTGCTCTTGCTGCAGTTTATTCTTCTGTCAGTATTTCCCCCATAAACTCCTTTTATTCATAGGTTTGGCAGCTAGCCATAAAATTTTGCTTCTAGTTGGAACTTGGCAGACAGTGTCTCAAGTCAGGAAAATTATTTTAAACAAATTTTCAAAATATATGTATTAAGTCTCTTCTAAAAGTTAGAGGCACAGTAATTTTATTCTGTGAAAAAGGATTGACTTCAGTGGGGCTTTTTCATTGTAAATTCTCTAAACAGTTTCTTAAAAAAGGAAAAAACCCCTTGTAACCAATTAGTGAAAGGATGACTTTTCTTTCACAAGCATGTTTATAAAGGTATTGTCCATAAGGGTCAATGACTTGTGTGTTTTGAAATGAAGACTTTTAGAATATTGCTTTAAATTAAATGTATAATGTATCATTGTTATAGGATAAAGCTTGTTTATGATGTTATAAACTGTGAGGGAAATAGTATGCAACATAGAAGTAATTTTAAATGCCCATACTCCCTCTTTATCTTTATTTGCTTTTCCACAACTTGTCTGTAAGTTTTGTACACAAGATTCTTGGAAAATCAACCCTTTAACAAGTTCAGCACAATACAGTAATTAACAAGACTGTAGAAGCAAGTGGATCGGTTGTGTGGTCAGAGTGTACTCTGGTTGCTTGTGCATGCCACATGAGCAGAACAGCCTTTCTCATTCCAGCTTTGCAGGGCAGTTTGGGCAGGTGCCCCCCGGACCACCCCAAAGCAGCAGAAGCAGAGTTTGATGGTGATTGTGGTAACAGCTCCTGCCTTTGTGTCCGGGTCTGTTCTCCGTGTTCTTACAGCTTGCCTACAGGCTGGGAAGCAAGAAGTCCCACTCTGTTCCCTCCCCAGCCCTTTTCTCCTACAGTAAACTGAATTCACTGCCTTGTTGGTTAATTTGAAGCTAGAGCCTCAGTAATTGATGGCTTTCCTGTCATAGCTCTGCTTACCCTGGCATGACTTCCCGAACTGCTGGCAAGGGGGTCTCCATCAAATAAACATGTCAAGAAGGGCATGAGGAGTTCCTAAACTGGCACAAGTATTTGATCAGGAGGAGATGAGTCTGTGGTAGGTACCTGACCCCTAGGAGAAATGTTTAGGATTTTTTTTTTTTGCTTTGTACTGTTTTTTTCACACGGGAAGTATGATTTAAAAGCATTGAAAAATACGTATTCAATGAAGTATGATTGCAATTTCATATGGCATCAGAATAGGGGAAAAAAACCTGACAAAATAAGCCTCAACAGGAAAGATTTTGCAGATTTGACAGTGGCACCAACGTGCCACTCTATGATCTTTGAGAGCTGATGGAAATCCTCTGCTTTCACAGGAATAACACTCCTCCTTTCATCTGTGGTTTTCTTTTCACTGCATATGCTGAAGTGATGCAGTTTTCAACTTTTGAGACCAGTTTTAAAAATTGCATGGTAAAGTATTTAAAAGCACCTTTATTTAGATGTTTGCAAATACATTTAATAAGGTAATTCAAAAAAATAATGCCAGATATATTTCCCAGAAATTGGAATCTTTTTCTATTATGCACCTGAGGAATTCTCCACATTGGACTCTGGCTGACCCATCACACTGTTTGTGCTGGATGGGGAACATGTGTTGTGCTGTGTGAAGGTGGAAAAATCCAATGGATCCAGGTGCAAATTTTGAATATGCATTCAGTAAAGCTTTCATGAATACTTACTACTTTTATGGACTCCAAGAAATATATGGAATGTTGTTAATGCAAATTTATAAGTAGACCCTGAGATAACTAACATATCAAAATGTCTTGAAGATTGTCTTCCCCTTCACACTTTGTACCTACTGTAGATACCCACAGTAGAAAGGAGAATGTTTATTTTTGAAAAAAGGTAGTGCAAAAGCTCTATAAGGGGCACGAAAATCTGTCTTTGGGCACTGAGATATAATTCTCAGCTGTGCTACTCTCACAATGCACTTTATCCTCTTCTTCCTGAGGTCAGGTTCTCATCTGTAAAATGGACATAATGCATAACCTGAAAAGCTGCAGAGGAAAAGTTTTAAGACTGCATATTGTATTTTTAACATGAAAATGTTTTCATTATGTCTTTGCCAAAGTTTTCTTTGCCCAACCAAAGGCAAGGACTGAGTATTTAAATACCGTATTGTGGAGAATATTTTCTAATTGATTATAATTTTAAATTATTTTTGTACGTATTAAGATATAAGCTTTAAGTTGTTCAGTGGGAGTGTTAATATAATCAATGATATTTTTAAAAGGGAGTATTATGTTTCTAATAAACTTCTTTTTTGCTTATTTTAAAACTCTGCCTTTATCTTTCTTCCAAGCCCTGGCAAATGTTTGCCTCAGGCTGGCTACTGAGAAAGTGGGCAGTGTGCTACAATTTATATTGCTTTCTTGGTTATGTTTCCTTTCAGAACCTCTGTGTGTTTTCCAAGTGGCTTTTGAGCTGTTTGCCAGCTACATGTGCAAATCTTCAGGTTTTAATTCACCAGGCCACTTAGAAATGGAGGGAATTTGAGTGATGTTAAACATTTCTCAGTGTAGTTTCCATTTCAGCTGTGGCAGATTCAGAGGAATGGATATGTATCGAGAGTTCAAGTTTATAGGTTTCCATCTACGTATTCACATATAGTTTTAAATCTTGGAAGACAATGAAATACTGGAAAGTCAAGGAGGAATTTTGCATCTTCTTGATCTTGGTCAGCTGCCCTGGATGACTAAAACCACTAGAAACAGACAGACTGCCTGAATACCACCAAAGTTAGTCAATAGCCTTCCCTCCCTGTTCTCAGGACCTAATATCTTGTCTGTCTTCTAATACTGGAGAATGTGGAATAGTATTTGCTACTGCAGGTAAGGCAGACGAGGGCTCCTCTGGCTCTAGCTGGGCAAGCATGAATGAAGACATGGCCAGCTAAGTGTTGTTTTTCAGGTGAATTACTAGTGATGTAATTCACCAATATTTGCAGGACATGCTTATCAGGGTTTTAAAAAGGGTTTCTCTCTTTGCTAGACGTTTTTCTGTCAAAATGGTAATTTATTGAAAATTGCCCAAGAAAATAAAATGGTTTGCTGTTGTTCAGAGAAGAGAATAGAAGAAAGTGCTTCTCTTGTCAAAGTCAGCAATGAGGTAAAAACCTGGGACTCTGGAGTAGGTCATCAAAAACTGTCAGCAGTGAGTAGAATAGAATTTGTGTGGAGTTTTTGTAAACTCATCTGCACAGTGTAATTAACTTAGAAATTGAAAAATAACAACTTATTTATGCTTGAAGTACTTCAATGCTGATTCCTTTTAGCAGAAACACTCAGGTGCTGTCCTTAGCTGTTGTTAGGTGCAGAAATGGCTGTAGGAGTCAGGTACACTAATGCAGTTGCTTTCTGCTTGGAGTAGTTAGGGTGGGAACCACGATTCCCCCTCCATGCCCATAAATTCCATGTTCCCTCTATTACTGCTCACAAAGAAGGAAGGAGGTGATACAGACTCTTTTCAGTGCCAAAAGCCTCAACTAGCTCATAGGTGCCAAACAGCCAAGTAACATTTCATCCCTTCCTGGATGCCAAAAGCCTCAAGTATCCCTGCTCCACCTGCCAAAACCTCCAACTCTGTCCTGACAACTCCTGCAGTGCAGGCCTGTGTTGTCAATATGAAATTTTGCAACACATTGACAATGGAAAAATCTGGATGCAGTATAGTAGTGAAAAACATGCTGAGATTCGCCTTTAGTTCAGTATGAAAATGAATTACGCTGTAAATATTTCCTGTGCGTGCCACTTGTGCATGCTTTATTTTCCCAAACTTGAATTTATTCAAAAATGGAAATATATCACAGAATTCAACACTGAGCACTCTGAAGTACATCTGAGCCCCCAGATGTATTTCTTCATGTAGCTGAATAAGTCCATCATTTGCCTTTTGACTCATTTCTTGCTGGTGATTTGCTTTGTTGTTGAGCTTTACCAGCTTGGGTTTCTGAAACGTTCTTGTTATGGCACAGGTTCCATTTTACAGTCAGTTTGTAGTGCATGAACACCCTGACACAGTGGCAAGGAGTAGTTAATGTGACTGAAATAATGTTAGTAATTTTAAAACTAATTACTGCTAAACATCTGCTTAATATAGCTGCATCTACTCCCAGGTGGTTTTTATCAATAGCAATGCACTGTTTTTTCTCTGGGATTTTTTAATTCCAGATATGCCCCTTTTAACATACAGAATAATATATAATTTACTTGGGTATGGATAAGTAAAAGATTTATTAAACTCAATGACATATACAGTGCACAATTAGGTAATACATAATGCACTCAGTAGTAGAAATATATCAGGAAATGTCCTGAAATCTCTTGCAATGAAACAAGTGGAAGTTTTTAAGCAAAAAACAGGCAATGCAAGAT
This sequence comes from Campylorhamphus procurvoides, assembly GCA_013396655.1. Lineage (NCBI taxonomy): Eukaryota > Metazoa > Chordata > Aves > Passeriformes > Dendrocolaptidae > Campylorhamphus > Campylorhamphus procurvoides. The sequence goes on along the minus strand of WBMV01007169.1, from coordinate 1,114,905 downwards.
CTCATTAATTCTTATTTGTCTGGAAATATGTTTTGACTGTTCTATTTAGTTGCTGCAGTGAGTGAAATAGTTTTTTCTAAATCTGTAATCTGCATTCTACACCTTACTTATATTGTACAAAATAGAGGTGTAAATCATTTTTGTATGTGACCTTAGCAGTGAAAGAGATTTCTAGTATAGTTTGTCAAAAAGCTCTAGACATAACAGCCAGAGTTAAAAGGGAAGGATACAGTTCTGAGGCTGAACAACATATTCAGTGCTTATCTGCAGGTAAATACTTGTTCTTTCAATTATGCACCCTGCTCATGAATACAGTCACTAGTGCAATTTGATACCTCTTCCACCAAGAGTAGTGTCTGGAAAGAAGAATCTGGGAAATGCATCATAGAGCTACTCGGACAGGATATTTTCCTTCAGTGCCATAATTCCTTGTGCTACCTCTGTTTGGAGTCGTTGTAGTTATGAGGAGAAGCAAATGGCACATGGAGATTAGTGAAGAGCAACATAACCTTATGTTTTGGAAGACTCTGAAAATTAGGATAGTGTTAATAGTATTTATGGGTTGTGAGAGTAGGAAGAAGCAATGAAAAGGAAATGCTTCATCTCTGTTCAAAATACCATCAAAATTCACTCCTGGGAGAAGGGCCAGTACTGAACTTTGGGTATTGCTTAATTTAGGCCTTCAGCAGTACTGAAGTGGTGTTTATACCCTTCAATAGATTCTTTCCCTTGGATGAGTTTAATCTGAGGAATCCAAATTCTGTATGGAGAAATTTAGTTATAAGCAACGTGTTATTAAATAGTACTCTGCTATAGCTGTGCCAATGTAACTGCTTTTGGTGATTCTCTTTTGGAGTTTGGCGTGCCTTTGTGAATTAATACAAAGCACTTTGATAAGAAACAATGAGGAAAAACAAAGCACTCCCTCTCAGAGAGCTGCACTTACATTGGCATAGTAGCAGAGTCTTTACTTGTAATGGCAAAGTCTTATTTTTTGAGCTACATCATTCTAACCTGTTTGAACAGAGCATTTTGTTTATCCATCCAGCCCTAGGCATGATCTGCATCACATTGATGCATCTACTGCCCAGAGGTTTCACCAAATCTCTTCTGGAACCTGCCAGAACGGGGCACCCTGCTCAAGGGCATGTCACAGGGCAGGGTTGGTGATGGGATATGTCCAGGGCAGAGGGACTGTCACCTGGGGACTCTTGCACATGAATCTCTGTATTGGGTTTCTAAGCGTTTCTCATTACACATACTGTTGCAATAATTATCATGTGTCACGTGCCATGTGCTTGTGTTTGTATTTAAAGAAAAAATGTATGCTAAAAACCCTGGAAAACAAACATTTAGGGTATTGCAGCATTTCTGTTGAGAAGCTGAATCTTTGTTACGCTGAATGCTAAACATTTACATATCCAAGCCTTATGTAATGGATGTCTGAATAATAATAAAACTGCATAAACTGACCTTAATTCTCTGGCACCACTTCTCCTTTGAAGTCTGCATGACCAAATTCAAGACAATTATGTCATCCTTCATAACAGCCAAACAAAAGTTTGGCCAAATAATCTTTTTTTTTTTTTTTTTCTCTCCATTTAACAGCACTGTGTTTGATTTTTGTAATGTGTGTCAATGTAGCTGTTGTTATTTACTGGGTGTTACAAGTGACAGTAAAAAGCCCCTTGTTTTGGGTTAATGATCAGCCCCGGTAACATCTGGATTTCATTTATTTTACCTCAGTGCCCACTTCTGCTGTACTCGGTTGTTTTTTGAAGTACATTGCAAGGCAAGTATGGCCCAAAAACACACGCACACAAATAACTTGCAGAACATGGTGTTACAGTGTGTGCCCATATGTGACAGGAGTGAAACAGAGCCCTGGACAGAAGGGAAACTGGCACTAACACTTTCCCCTCTGTCCAAATCTACCAGTGCCACACTCCAGTAAAATTCTCCATGGACAAGGCTGTCTCTGTGAGTTAAGAGTTGTCAGCAGAGACTCAGATTGCACATTACTGGGCCTCAGACCTTGAGGAAACCTTGGCAGACTGTCATCTCAGTCTTTGAGGCTCTGTCTATGTCACCAACTGCTTCAAAACTTGGAGTTTATTTTCCCCTACCCACTGGTTCAAGTGATCCTTGCTCAGGTCCATGTGTGGTGTTGTAACGCTTTTAGTTTCAGAATGGATTATAGGTTAGGATGAAGTGTTTTGAATCTGCATTTATCATATAAACTGGATTAATTTCTGCAGAAAACCTTGTATAAGTTTAGCTATTGCTTTGAATTTCACATTTGAATCTAACCCTGTGCTCACATGTGGTCCAGCTCCCAGTGGAAGTGTGACGCCTTTTCCCATCTAGTTCTACGTAAAGAGCAACATTTAGGTTGTGTTTATAGGTGTTTTAAGTTGTTTTATCTGGATTCACTGCAGCACTTGTGGCTTCATCATGTTACACCGTGGGTGCACGTGTTTGTTTGTGCTGGTACATGCTTTAATGGTGAATATGCAAAATGCACGTGTGGCACTTCATCTGTTGCAAAATTAAACCACTAATGAAAAAACACTATTCTGATATGGTTCAAAGCTTCACTGCTGACCTATGTTAGAATTATGACTGAAGCCAATAAAGCCAGGAAAAACTGAAGTTAAGAAGCAAGCTGCAAATGCAATCCTGATGTACAATAGTACTCTCTTGTGTCCAGTTGCAATTAGCTTTCAACTTAATTTCTAAATGATTTTCCAAAGTTTTGTTGGTTTCAATTATGGTGTTGATGATTTTTTCTTTATTTTACTTCAAGTTGGTACCATGGTGTAGACAAATGTAATATGTAGAGTTTATGAAACCAGACAGCTAGTAAATCAATATTATTTTGCTAGTAAATTACTAAGCCAGTGCAAGCTGCTTTTAACTCTTTCCCATGGGACAAACAGTTTGAACTAGCTGGGGTTTAAATCAACACTGTGGGCACTGAATTAGTCAATGATTCTGAAGAAGGCTTTGTTGGCATAAAGTTCTGCTTTGATCATCATAGTATTTACAGCTTTTTAATTAGATACAGTTCAGAACAATGGCTTTTATCAAAGCAGTTTGGGAAGTGAACAACTGGACTTTGTTTAGGGCTTTAGCTGACATTCTGTCTGTTAATATCATGTGGCTGGTTTTAATACAATGATGAGGTTAGGATTATTTTAGGCATTGTCACTGCTTTGTCAAAAGAAACTAGCTATTCTAAAAAAGAGTGGCATGTATTGCTTTTTAAATAAAGTAAGTTTCTTAATTTCTCAGTGTATTAAAACCCACTCATTTGCCTTGGGCTTGCAGAAGAGAAACTAATTTTGCACCCATAAATTTGAAAGAAGTGACTCTTGCTGATCTGACTTATTTTCATGTGCTGAGTGACTTGCTGGGAAGTGCTGAGCTCTTTTTGTTCAAGATTGAAGGCAGTTATTCCATTTTCAATGTCAGACATGTCAGAGTTGGCTTCTGATATAAAGTAAACGCAGCGCCAGTGTGAAAATTCCTCAGGGATCTTGGCAGAGCTGGGCTCTATCGTTTTTGGAATGGTAGGTTGGCCTAAGTACACTTTTAAAGCTTTACGGTAAGTGTTTGTAAAACTGGTAAACTTAGGAGAGCAAGAAAGTTAAGGAGCCACTGATGTTTACAATTCAGTGTTCAAATGGAGGTGCTTATTGTCTAATTAGCAATTTTTTTTTTTGACGGGCTGACCACTGAAGTCAATGGGAATAAAAAAATTGGCAGTAAATAGTTGTTTCATTAAAGCTTGGATTAAATCTTCATGTTCTCTCATTTGCTATGCTATTGGAGCAAAATAAATATTTGTCAGTCTTCACTGTCACCTGAGATGAATTACTCACTGCCTCTTTTATCCACAATTTGACTTTCATAATGATGCCAAAGGCTGTTACTTTATGTTAGAAGTAGCTTTATGTGCAAACTATCACCACAGTGGTTGCAGAAATTGGGGTATTCATCTAAGCTGGATGTAATATAGGTTTCGAAAAATTTTAATTTCTTTATAACAGGCCCATCATGTGTTTGACACCTCTCAAAGAATTATTGTTTGATGTTTTGGTATAAAAACCTGTGCATGCTTTTTCAAAAGAGAAGTTTTAAAGGTTACAGGGACAGAGGGACAAATGCAGGGTGTAACTGGCACAGCTGCTGTACAACTGTAGTGAAATCAAAGAAATCTTGGGAAAATCCTGAACCTGTTTTTTCTGTGTTTTGTTCATGAAACAAAATCATAAACGAAGAAGTGCTGCCTTAAGGCAGAGTGTTATTGAATACTTTTATTCATGTTACTTTTTTAATATTGAGCTATTGCATGAAGCTCCCATGTTCTAGAATGTTTTGAGAGTTTTCTCTGGGAAATGTCAATTTTCTTAAGCAGGATACAATGCAAGTGAATAAAGACCTTTATATGGGGTCAAACAGAATTTTGGGCTTTGTCACAAAACTTTCTTTTTTGTATTTATGGCGCCTGGTATGTATGCTTTTGAAGCCTCTGTGAGCTTAAGCATAAATCAATGTTTAATTGCTGTAGCCTAAAAATCTCTAAGCCTTTCTCAACGGGGTCTCTCTCAACTTTACAGCATGTTTTGCAATGAGGTTGTGTCCTTGGTTTGCTTCCCTGGTTGCAATTCTGGGTGTGCACTTTACGAAAGATTTAAGGAGTTTAAATTCTGTCTTACTGCTGAGAGTAGGCACACCTGAGAAGATGGAGAGACTTCAGTCCTGGATATGAAATTCCTCTGGACAGGACTTTGGAAAGTCCAGCAGCCTGCTCGGAACTTGATGCCTGGTCTGCCTGCTTGAGATCAGTTCTGTAGTGCCTACACAGTGTGTTGGAAATGCAGATATTCAGAATGGCAGCATGTTTAGGCATAGCAGTTCTTTGGCAGAAGGCAATGCATCAACTACACTGTATCTTCAAAGACTCTGCTTTTCCCCCATGTAATTATTATATATTAAAAGAGTAAATTTTAGAGACTGTAAACAAGCAGCAAAGAAATGCAATTGATGCTATTAATGCCAAGCAGTCAAACAAATCCCAAATAATTGTTTTTTCTTCTTTCCATCTTCCTTTTTTTTTTTTTGTTTTGTTTTTCTTTAGAACTCCAGAACTACCCGCTCAGATGAAGACAAGGATGGTTCCTGGGATGCCTGGGGGGCCTGGAGTGACTGCTCACGGACCTGTGGAGGGGGAGCCTCCTACTCCCTGAGGAGATGTTTAAATGGCAGGTAAGCCACATGCTTATGTGTATGTATATGAATTCTTCTGCAGTTCTGCACATTTCCCAGTCCTTTGCTGGTTGCTTCTCTTTCTGAAACCAAGTGCTGTGTACAGATAGATCAAGTGTTATAAAATGCTTGATTTTAATATATGTTTGTAATAGATTAATAGCTTAGGCTTTGACTCTGATAGAACTTTGATATGTTATGAAATATGTTTGTGGAATAGCAGGAACAATTTATTTAGTGCGGTCATAGAGAGGAGTTGCTGTAAATAAAGCAAAAGGTAAGTTACCTGCATGCAAGTCAGCCTGCCCTTGGACATCACTTGAAATAATCTTCAAGTGCAGTCTCCTCCGTGCCTTCCCTGGAGTGAAAGACAAGTGACCTGCTCCTCAAACAGATGTATCAAATGCTGCTTTCTGTTAGGAAAGGGCAGGACAAGAGGACACTCTCAGGCTGCACCACGGGATGTTCAGTGGGATGTTGAGAGGAATTTCTTCAGAGAAAGAATAATTAAACACTGGAATGGGTTGCCCAGGGAGGTGGTGGAGTCACTGAAAAAAAGTCTGTGTTTTAAAAAAAAGACTGATGTGGCACTGAGTGCCATGGTCTGGTTGGCAAGGTTGGACTCGATCTCAGAGCTCATTTCCAACCTATTTGAGTCTGTGAGTTTTCCCCTGCCAGTTCTTTCTATGCAGTGGTCCTGGAAGCTATATGTTTTCATGGATAAGCCTTTGTGTGGCTTGAACAGAACAGCATACGTGGTGAAAACCAGTTACCTCAGTAGTAAAGCAGGACTAAAATAGGACTTTTTGCTACAGTCCTAAAAGTAGGAGTAGTACACTAGCCCTGTAGCCAGGCAAGAAGAGATCCCAACCGCCTTAGAGGCTTCTGTGCTGGCATCCATAATTGCTTGTTTTACTTGAATTATTCCTAAACATTTTTTAAACTGCTGATTATACTTAAATTTCTATTTAGTTGAGATTGTTTAAATTAAATGCACTATCAGCCAGGAAGCCAGATTTTCTTAAAGAAGGCTTGCAGTGTGTTATGCTAGTTAAGTGCAAATTGTGTGAAATACAGAGCTAAAGATGATTAATTAAAGCACCTCCTGTTTCTTCTAGTGCAAAGTGCACAAAAATCTTTGAGACAAAAAATAGTTCCAGCAAGAAACCTCAATATTCTACCAGTGTGTTAGGGACTGTGAAATGAGCTCCATAAATTCTAGCAATATAAATTCCACTGTGGTTTTGTTAATATTTTTAATGTGTTCCCCTGTGAAAAACATGTGTTTTCCATACCTTGACAAATGTATAGTTTAGTTTTCTGGGTTTTTTCCTGTATTTGCTTGTTGTAGCCATTTCCAGGAAATGCACAATTGTGGAACAAAGTTTTCACATTTGTATGTATCATAAACATTTTTAACTCGCATGTTGTGATACAGTCAGTCCTGTAAAAGGTAGGAAATTTGCGACTTGTAATATCTTGTGCTTGAGTTGTACATTCAGCTGAGCTGGTTGAATTCTTGCTCGAGGCATACATTGTTTCTTTCTTTTTTACATGTTATTTTCTAATCCCTTTCACATATTGGAAAAAAAAATGTTTGCCATTGATTTTCATGTGAGAAGTGGAAAATTTAGTCCAGGAGCTGTACATTACCAGCTGTAAATTATATGTTCACACATTCTTTAATGGAAGGCAGGCTTTTTTGGTATGAAGGGTTTATTCCAAAACACTATTCCTGATTTTATAGACAGCACTAATTATAATTTCTTGTCCAGTCATTTATTTGAAATATGTTTCCAGTTCTTTCGAGGGCTTGATTTTGCCATTCCTGAGATGAAAAGTATCTTGCACTGCGTAAAGTGCTGGTTCCTTATTCAGAAGTTTGGCAGAGTGTGTCCCTAGAAAAGTGTGAAACCCAACCCCCCCATATTTATGAGACCACAGTAAATAACCGTGACTCTATTATATTCCTGTTATTTCAGCTATTAATAACAGAGGATCTCAGTTGCCTGGATTTCAGGATTCACATACATTGGGCACAGCACAAGTGCATCCAGTCCATGACAATTACATTTAATTTAAAATTATGAATTAGATATTAGATAGTCCTTTTTCTCTAGGTTGCATCCTATTTATTAGAAATGACTTTGCTGCAATCGGCATAGATCAGCTCAGAGATGTCTTGTGAAATCTTTTTCACAAAACAAATGTGTTTTTCATAAAGTTTGCAGTAAATGTGGCTTACAGAGAAAATCACATGTTTGCTGAAGAGAGACAGCAGCATAACCTGTTGAATCCCCAGTTCCCCTTTGTATTTTGAGCCCAAATTGTGGTAGAGCAGTAGCAATAAAAGTCTAATTTTCAAGAGAATAATTAGCTGTAAAACAGGCAGGGTTGTGTGTTGCTATTATACAGTGTAACTGTTTTTATTCTGTTTTTTAGGAACTGTGAAGGTCGGAATATTCGATACAAAACCTGCAGTAGTAATGTGAGTCTGGCCTTTAATCCTGTTTTACTTATTCAAACAATGTGTTAAAGTTTAAAAAATGCTGCTTCTTATTTAAAAACTTATGGTGCATAATTTTCTTTCCATCATTATTACAGTTTTAAATATTTCAGTCTGCGTGACACCATGAGGTCTCAGACTTCCCAAACGGACATTTTCTTTTGAAATTGCAGTGCCAATTGTGATTCAGAATGTTTTATATCACTTATTAGGGGAGTAACACATTTTGGAGGATTAACAAATCAGTTCTCATCTTAAACTAGCAAGTGCTTTTCCTGGGGGTGCTGTCTTTTAGACAAAGCATTAAACTGAGCTCCAGATCGTTTGCGTTCATTAATGATATGGTGCCACTCTTCATGTGAGGAAGGAGGTTAGGTGCCTGGGTTCCTTTTAGATCTTAACTAGGATAATTAGTCCTTATATTCCCTCTGCCTATACCCAGATCTTTATATGTCTGTATGGAAGCACATGCACACTTAGGTACACTGGCACAGATGATTTCCATGAGTGAATGTGAAGCTGGAGTTTTGACCATAGAGCTGCTGTTACTTTGCAATCACATTTTATTTCTACAGACATGGTTTATGAAAACCAGTCACGTACAGCAAACTTCATGACTTGTGTTCCACTGATCTGTAGCGATGCTTTGTGCTGCCTAAACAGCCCCTCACCCAGATGTGGTGTGGTCAAGGTGTGCAGCTCAGCCAGCGCTTTGCAATACCAGTGATCAAACACAACCATTCAGGGTGGTTTAGGGTCAGCAGTCACCCCTTTGCATGGCTTACCTTGCAGTGCAATGTGACATTCATATGATCCTATTTCAGAAGACTGAGCAAGTAGATAAGTAACTAAAATACAACTTTCTTCTGCCCTCCCCTCCCCCCCCATTTTTCAATTAATTTTTAAATTTTTGGTTAATGTGCTTTTGGCTCTGGGAGAAAAGCAACAGTTTCCACAAAAACACCCCTAAAAAGTGAGGCCTGAATTTCTTGTGGGTTGTATTAAACCAGGCAGGAGCAGGTGGCACTCCTGTCACTGCCAACCCTGTGATTTCTGCCAGCAGCAGGCAGCTGTGGAGTGGGACACTGGAAGTTGCCCCATAAATATGTTGACTCTCCCAGGAGAACTGACCATTCCCACTCTTCAGTTTGCCACACCTACAGTCACGGGCGTGCCAGTTGGCTCCCGCCCTCCTTGAGAACAGGGCTTGCTCGCACCTTGAATTGCTCTCACACTCCAGTCCTCAGTGTTGGATGGATTTTACACCACAGCAGCTCACAGCCAAAGTTTCTGCTGGCAGGAGTTAGTGGAAGTGATTAATGAATCGGGCCCAGTGCATGCAGAACTCGGATTCTAGAGACAAACCCTGTCCCTTGCCCTTTCAGAAGAAAAGGCTCAACAGGTTGTGTACAGTGGCCTGAGCTTGTCAATAAAAAAGCTACCGGCAAAAAATACCACAATCTTTAAAAGCCGTTTGATAAGGAAAATGGCAGCCAGTCAGGATGCAAGCAATGAACAGCCACGGTACAGTCTGTGTGCTACATTGCATGACTAAATACCTAGTTGGTCACACTGTGCAGCAGTTCCTCTGCACTACAGCCTCCTGCAGCAGTGCAGGCAAGGCATCTCAGTGCACCTTGGTCCTCCAAAGAAAGGATGAAGAACTACCCCAGAAAAGGAAAGATGGTGAGATCAATTGGGGCATATTTTCTGCTGTAAGCAGAGGTCTAAATGCTTGTAGTAAGGGCAGTTGTGAACACTGTTCATTTTAAGGTTTATGCAGTAAAAATCTGATGGAAATGAAGGCCCTTTATGCCTTAGCAGAGGAAAATTAAGATGATTTCCATATCCTCTGTGAACTCCCTGGGAGTTTATCTGAAGTCACTGGACCCTGTTTTTTAACTTTAGGACTTATTTTAAAGCGATAAGTGGCAGGCGTTTTGTATGTGAATCTGTTTGAATTTATGATGATTCAAATGTTAATTTCCAGACAGGAAACTGCCTTTACAGTTCTGCTTTTGGGGCATGTCTGAAAGGGATCGGGTTACTATTTCAGTTCAGATAGAGTCAGAATCTCTCAGGAATGTTTTTTCCTAGATTACGGCTCAGATAATGAAGAACTCCCGAGAAAAGTATATTTAATGAGATTTCCACTGTTAATAGAGTTGCTCTTTGAAATTGGCGTCACTGAATTCAAACCCTGTATTAGATCTGACTTAACCTTGAAGCAGGACCTTACACCTGATGTAAACCTGGGACTACTAGGCCAGTTCAGTTTGAAATTATATAATTTTCCCCAAAGCATTATTTCTAATGAGTGCTTCTCACTTTAGGAGCAACATTTTAGTTTGAAAATTAAGAGTTTATACTAGCTTCTTTCCATATTAGTAGGTATTACTGGTAACCACATGAGACATTCAGTATAAATACACAGTGTAAAGCTGTCTGCAAATGTAATTTTGCTACATGATACATTACACCACTAACATCTATATTGGGGAGTACAAATGAAGCACAGCTTAATATGTGTGTCATTCTAATGAAAAGAACAAGAATCATTTTACCAGAAAATTGGTTTCATCTGGATTTGTAATGGAATAGTAGTAAGTTCATTGAACTCCACCATGGTTCCAGAATAATATTAGTGATATTTCAATCAAAAAATTAATTCAAGGTCTTAGCAACAAAATAATTGCTGAGATTAAGGCATATGTATAGCCTGCTTATCTTTCCATCGTAACTGAAATGCCAGGTGCATGATTTCCTAAAACTGCATGCATGCTTTCAGCCTTCCATCTAGAAACTTTAGAGAAATAAACTATTCATTGTATGTTGTTCAATGAGATTTTCAGTCTTTCTTGCGCCCCTTTTTTTATATCTCAATTTTTGTATGTAGTGTTACATTCTAATGCTATGATGTGCACTGTGTGGAAGTGTTTAAGTTAATCCTTTAGGGTCCTATTCATAGAACAAGTTATTTGGGCCATTTCCCCATAAATTTCGCATTCTTATGTGCCAGAAAGTCACTTATACATTTGCCAGAGTGATTCCTCTACGGTAAGAGAAACCACTATTTTGTAAAAGGTATCCCCATGTTTAATTCCATTAAAAACATTTATTATATGCAGATAATGCTCACACTTGTTCAACATACTTGTCTATAATTGTCCCAGCATCCACCTCAACAGTAAACTTATCCCATTCAAAAACACTTGGCTGAACTGTGTCTGCTTTAGACTATAAGATTTCACCTGGAGTTACATAGTTTCTAATCTGTTCATTCGTTTATTTTATATTTATAATGCTGATGCACTGTATGGCTCTCTTGGCAGGGGTGGTTTCTAGCTCAGGTATCTTGATTTTACTTAGAAGTGACCTGAAAATTGCATAGGAAAAACACAGAACCTGAAGCTAATTTCAAAAAGAAAACAAAACAATGACTTCATCAGTTTTGGCTAGGTTTCAACAAAATGAGATTCAAAGAATAAAACTAGACAAAGGGCTAGACTTTCTTTGGTGTCATCATTTTTACTGGGAATTTTCTTGCCTTCTCTTTTGTGCTTTTTTCAGTGGAGTAATTGTTGGCAGGAGTCACAGGGTCTGATGCAACCTTCATATTTTGTACATGAACATTGCCTACAAAGATACAGATTTCCCAGGTTAGCTTTGTTTTCAAAGGCTGAGAGTGCTCACTGCCAGAACTCAAAGATACATTTCATAAGATGTCAGCCCTTGAATGCAGTGGTTTTTAATCATCTCTCACAAAAAGAATGGGAATGTATATATGTGTTTTTAATCTGCATGGTAGTCATGTCTGAAGCATCATTTTCAGATCTGTCTGTCTAATGAGTTCATAAGTCATGTCATAAATACACTTCATTCCACTGTAAGGTCTGGATGCGATCATTTTTTGCCAACATTTTCATGTCTTAGAACTCACAGAAATGTCTTCAGCTCCTTAGGCAGTGTATGAACCTGCAAACGGCCTGGCATGGTTCAGTGTATTGAGTGTAAGACAAAAGCTATTGCTGAAATTAAGAAATGTGAAAAAATCCTGAATCTAGTAGCAAAAATGTTTAACAAGAAAAAATGTGGAATATTGAGAGGAAAGAGGGAATGGTGGAGCAACTTGATATCTGAAATAGATTAAAAGAGAAAGACACACAAACAGGATGAGCTTGGGGCCCATGTATCATTGCCGGGTAGTATGACCTTGCCCAATTTGCAAACATGTTTCACCCTTGCCCCCTCTCACATCTTTCCCCTATCTTTTCCCTCCTATTTTTTAAACACACTCTCACTTTTCTGACCCACTCTAATGGAATTAAACTGAAGCTTGCAAGTCCCCTTGTTGTCTTGATTACATTCCTTTCTGTGCTTAGTTGTCTTTCTGTTTAAAATCCTTTCTTTATACAAATATTTATTGTTCCCAGGAAGACTGGGATCTGGACTTGATTGCCATCCAGATTCTGATATAATGAAAATGATAATAATTTCAGCCCTTTGATATCCCTCTGTGATGCTCTTTTTATGCTCCTGCTTTTGAACAGGGCTCAAACATAAAGCAGGTGGAGCTGGCATGTGAATCGAGCTGCTACAATCACTTTGGGTTCTTTGAAGATGCCAAAAGAGAATAGGGAGATGAGACTTCACTTGCTCCCAAGCAGCCAGGAAGCGAGTGGAAGGAAGGAGCTGCATTGTGTTGAATCAATGAGAAACATACAGTAACCATGGATTGACATCCTGACATTGTGGTGTTTGTGTCTTGGCATTGCATCAACACCCAATGATAATGGATTGTAACAACAGCCTGTCAAAGCTCAGCTAAGGCCATCACTCTGCCTGTTTTGCAGATCACTCTTTCATTCTTTGTGATGAAAATGTGGCTGTGCATGGCTGAATAACACCACTCTGAAATATTGCTGCTAACTTTACCTGAAGCTAACTTCCACTTATTATTTTTATCTTTAGCTACTCCTCTTTTTGCATCATTGGAATGGAACCATATGGTCTCCATATGAACTCTGAAGTCCTTTCTGCTTTTTAGACTTGCTATTGTGGAAAATGAGAGGTGACAGATAAGTCAGAGCCAAACTCTGCTCTTATTTACACCAGTGCAGACTTGGTGATTTTCTGGGGAGTGACACCACAGTAAATATGTGTGGCTTCTCAGTATTTGCTTGATGTTTCTAGAAGCTCTTACCTGTGGGATTTTGCAGAGCTAAAACAGTCAAAGAATTACAGTAACTGTAATTTCTCTGTGTCTTATTCCATCATTGTATAGTTTCAAAATATATGGCTCAAACTAGCATTATCCCAAATGAAAAATAATAGAAAATTTATTAGTATCATTGTGAGTTATCCTCACTCTAGGATATAGCACCAGACAGAGTTGAAAAGCATTACTGGGAAAGCTCAGTAAATTTTTCAGTGCTCAGCTGCAAAACCCCAAGTGTTGCTCAGTAGGTAGAATACTGATTTTTAGAAGGTATTTTATATAGACTGCAACTAAATCAGAGATAGTTTGATGTTACTTTTTGCTATGGTGAAAAAAAATCCCAAAGTAAGTATCAGGACAATATTGTCGAAGGCACTGGACTGAAATTCAAACCTTTCTCCTGTATGTTTTAATCTCCAGTCCTGTGTAACACACTTCCTATTTCATTAGCTTTTTTTCTGGGGAGTTCAGTTCACTGATAAGGTTGAAGCTGTGTTTGGGATCAGTATTGTTAACTAATACTTACTAATAAGTTCCATGAGCTCGGCTGACACATCACAATCTTTCAGTCTTCCATCCAATGAAAACAAAACTCTGTTAAAATCAGCCTCACATCTGGCTTATATGTGCAGTTGGAATTCTTGGAAGAATATCCTTTCAGTCTGGCGTATGGACTCTTTGACACTGGACATACTTCCAAATGAAGTCTGTAGTGAGGAATTGTTTGACACACTAACTCCTTTGCCAGTACTTTACCAAAGTTATTTTCAAATCAATCCGTTTTCATCTCCATTCCTGTCACCATAGTTTAACATTAACATCATTGTTTGGGTGCAATTCTTTATGTAGAAAAAATATTTTAGAACATTTTATTTCAAACAGTTCTCATATTTGGTCTTTCAGCTGTGTGTGCTGAGGTGCTGTGTGGGAAAAGGTATGGAACTGTCTCATTAGAACTGGAAGTATATAATCAATGGTTACCAATTTGAGGTATACTTCATTTCAAAGTAAGCCTTACTGCTTCCGTGAGGTGAAGGTGTTTTGTAATTAGGCTAAATGACTGAAAGGTCTGGTGTCTCTTAATACTTTTGTCCCCTTTCCAAGCAATACCGAAAAACTAATTAGACAATTTTTTATTTCTTTATTTGTAAGTAGCGTTAATATCTCATTACTCTGACATATGCGTTGAACATGTATAGAACCCTCAGAAATCCTTTAGTGGGAAAACTATTAAAAAGAGAAATACTAAATACGAGATATCTCACTATGGTTACTTAAAATATATGGATTCCTTTAGAACCACACTTTAATTGTACTACATAGTATCATAAAAATCAGCATTTTGAATTATCCTCTCATATCAGTTCTGTTGCTATTACTGGAATATGTGTCATATTCTGTGCTTGCACTGCAAACAATGGATTAAGCAACATAATTTGTTTTAGTATACACAGTAAACATTTACAATGTGGGGTATTTGTCATAGCAGGTCAGTTCTTGACCCAAGCCTGCCTGAGTTGCTTCTGTGTAATTCATCAGATAACTCCACTGCAAATGCAAAGTATTCCTTTCTTTTAAATAAAACAAAATTAATAAATCATTCCTTTGGTTTGTTTTCAGGACTGCCCTTCAGATGTTGGCGACTTTAGAGCACAGCAGTGCTCAGCCTACAATGATGTCAAGTACCAGGGACACTTGTACGAGTGGATCCCTGTGTATAATGACCCTACTGCACCGTGTGCCCTGAAATGTCAAGCTCTGGGAAAGAACTTAGTTGTGGAGCTTGCCCCAAAAGTGCTAGATGGTACTCGATGCAATATTGAATCCTTGGATATGTGCATCAGTGGGATATGCCAGGTATGTTCATTGTGAGGCACTTCCCTCATGAGTGGGCGCTTTGGGGTTATTTTGCATCTTTATGTGTCAGGTTGATTTAGCTGTATCTTCAAGTACTTCTGAATGGATTGTAGGTAACTTTTTCCTGCACACAGAATTTCCTGACTGCTTTAGTCATGGATTTTTTTATATATAAGTAAAAGGCCAATAAAATTCATTCGCTCCTCTATTTATGCATGTAAAAATGAATTAAATTAGTTATTGTTGCTATTCTGACTTTTAGTATGTCTGTCAGGGTGTGATGGAGTTGTATAACTTTCCATTTGATTTAATTCCTTCTGAGTATTATGTGAACTCTGTTAAAGAGCAAATTGGACGTTTTATGGGATCCAGTCCAGAATGGCAGGTGTGAGTGTGTATGTCTGTCTTCTTGTATGGGTGAGTGACGATATGTTGTGATTGAATGAACTGATCTTTTTACTGGGAATCTATATTTTGAGTTATATTTATTATTTACCAGAGCTATGTTATTGACTTTACACTGTTGGTGTGAAAGCAAAGAGTTGTATAATATTTGAGACTTGCCATCTTTGCCCATGTCTCATTAGCAAAGGAATATTGCAATCTTGTTTTATGAACAGAACAATTTGTAGAGAATGGATATGTTATTGCAATTAGTTTTCTTTCTCTACAAGTGGTTGTTGCTCTGTTAAATGTCTAAAATGTGTGCAACTCAAAATGCAGGATATGACCCAGCGAGCAAAATAGCTCCGTTATAGGGGAAAATTTGACACATTTGGCAGAAGAGTGGTGCATGGATTATAGCAACATTAATATATGATCTGGACTTTGCTGTGGGTTTTATGTGACTTCTATGTGTACTGCAGTTCCAGTACCAGTCGTGTCAACACACAGTGCATCTGCTGCCTCTGGAACAGAAGAATCCTGTACAGAGAGACTGCATTCATCAATAGTACTTTAAAACAGGATATACCTCTGTAAACATTGGGAAAACTTGCAAATAATGTATTTCTTTTGCAATGTTCTTAGTGATGTCTCCTTTCCTCAGAGAAGCTTTCCAGGAGGATGTCACAACCTTTTCTAGGTACACCTGTAGCAGCCTTTGCTGTCTGTGCCCATTGCAGCATGAATGCCTTGCTGGACCTAATGGAGCTCTGGGATTTTCAAAGGCTTGTGAGGTTCTTGCTCAGAGTGCTGTGGGATTCCCAGTGTCTCCCACAGTGATTTCAGACACCTACCATCTTTCACACATGGCATAAAAGTCACTATGCCAAGAGTGGATCTAGTTCTGTGAAGAGCAGTTGAGAGCTGTGTTTAAAAGGGCTGCCTTCAATGTCTCTTCTTAGCATTTTGTAGTATTCATGTGTATATCTGATATCAAATGCTTGGAAATTTAAATAATCCATTTTTAGAGTAAAAAAATAATGGATGAAGAAATTAATCATTCTAGAAACAGGAACTGGAGCACTTACACTGTTGACGAGAATCAATTTCTCCATCTACCGTTTTTATTTTTTTTCATTATTTCTTCGAATTTCACAAAACTATTTTTCAATGTGAAAAAACATCTTCAGGGAAAAAAATCCCCAACAAAGATGTTTAGAATGTGTCCTGTGCTGGGACTTAGAGAATTTAATTAACTTATCATTTAAACACATAAACAGTTAGGTATTTTCACTTTGCTTTCTCTAAGTCACTGGCTATTTCTGAGGTATTTTTGTGCAAACTGAAAATGTATGCTTTCTAAGGTATATATTTGATAATTTAGTGTTGGATAATTTTATTGAGGTAAAAATTGGAAAGCAAATTCAATGAATTGAAATGAAAGGTCATTTGAAAAACCTTTTCCTCCTTGCAAACTTTTTTGGGGTCCAAGTGGAATGTTTCTTATTTGTGAAAGGGACTGTGGGAGATGGGAACTCACTCAGAAACCGACACAGAGCTTTGTGCTACTCCTGTTTGAGCAGGAAAAGAAAACAAATTGACATTTAATCTCTTCTGGAAAAATACGGTTATTTAGTCAACTGCTGTTAAAAGAGAGACAGCAAAGTCCTGATTCTCCACAATTGTTGCTGTAGGATCCATCTGTCAGGTTCTGTCATATAATTGGCACAGCCTGCAAATAACTTGGCAAGTGTTTTTACAGTGAACTCATCTAAATGAGCACATCACACTGCTGATGTGGGGATCTTCACTTTCATGCCTGGGAGCACCAAAGAGTGGTGCTGGTTGTGCTTATTTATTGTCCCAAAGTTGACTCAACCTCCCCTCCTCCCCACCATGATTTCACTTTCTGTTGTGTTCTGATTCTTGGTAAGGTAGGGCTACGTCATTAATTCAGCCTCTTATTCAGACTCACCTTGCCAGCATATGGATTTACAGGCATGGTGAATTCCTGTTATCCAGCTTCAGTTCTGGTTCTTTGCACTTCCCTTATCAAGCAAAATCAAACTAAATAAGCTCTGTCAAAGAAAACTGACATGACAAAGCTGCGCACAGGACAGGAGATGTGAGGCTTTACAGGAAGTGAAATCCGAAGACGGTGGAGCAGGGAACTGTTTGGTTGGAAAGTCAGTAAGGTATTTGGGGGTTACTTGAGGCTTAACTCAGCCAAACCATTTGACCATGTCTGAGTCTGCTAGTGCCCTGCTTCAGTTACCAACACATATCTGGGGCTGTTGTGTTAAATGGGGACAGGTCAAAACTGCATTGCCAGGAGACTTTTCACACTTCTGATATTTTTTCTGCACAACTCCCAAAAGATTTTTTTCATATAATATGTTCCTGCTGTGCCCATCTGGATGTGGGTGGAGACATTTAGAAACATCTGCATGTCAGACACATGTGTGGGCAACATTTACTCAGTTGCTCCTCCTGCTTTGGGGCCCTGCCTCTCCTTGGGTTTTGGTTTTAATTCATGCAGACCTGCTTTTTTCTCCCAGAATGCAGAATGGGGTATTACTTGTGCCAGTACCTGAAATGGTTACAGTGATAATTTTCCTAATATGGAGTAATGTGTTTGGACAACAAATACACGCATCACCCAAAAAATCTGGAGTCCTAAGGAGCAGCCTGAGTAGTTCTGTCCTAGGCTGTCACAATTAGGTCAAAGATGATGTAAATCCTGCAGTGAACTTTCCATTTAGTGTCAGCAAGTTGCTTGTGTTCCAAAAAAGGCAGACACTACTTTGTGCTTTGTAGCATATGGCATAAATTTAGCTGCCATCAAAACACATCCCACATGTCAAGTGGAGTGCCATCAACTTCTGCCATGCTAGTTTTCTTCTGTCACATGTCATCATATGGTGAGTGGGTATCACTCACCACCAAAGAATTCTTACACTTGATGTAAATATCTGTCAGAGTCCTCATTGAAAACAGTTTCTGTAAGCTCTTGGAAGAGTGTTGCAATTTTTTTTTTTTAATAAGCTTTGCTCATGCTTTAAACTTAATTTTGTAGCAGATTGCTAATTTCTTCTGAATCTTGACTCCTTTTATTTCGTTAGTTGGTTTCTCAAAGTGTTTGTTTAAGGTGTTTTGTGTACTTTCGGTTCCTGTAGATACATTTTTTTTTCCCTGCAAATGTGTTCAAGGACTGCCCAAGATGCACAGGAGACTTGGTGTGCAGAGACTTAGAAAGGAATGTTTCCTTTCCTTTCAGTGTTACTGCAGATATGAAGCTGTGTTTCTAACACATGTTAGTCTGAGTACTTAATTTTTGAATAGCTGTTAAAAAAGCACGTTTTTTTTCCAAAATGAACATTTACAATCTTCTTTTAATATTTAAAGAGTAGAAAAAAATGTCCATGTTACCTTTTCCTCCTTTTTAGCTTTTAAACCTTCAGTGATTCATAGGAAGAACTGATTTTGAGGTAGCTCTCTGGCAGGCCAGCCTTCACACAGAACCTGGCATTCTTTCTTGGGTGCCACTAATGAGCAAATGTACTGAGTAAAGTACCTTTTGGAGCATGAAGGAATCCTTAGGTAGACACCTGTACTCTGTCTATGTATTACTGCACCAGAGCTGGGAGGCTGGACCCGATCCAGGAAGACTGTGGGAGTTACTTGAGTAGATCCAACAAAACCTTCTGGCTCTCAGAGCTACATATGAGAATCATATGACTGCACACATGTGATATAGGTCATAAAACTAGGGACAGCAGGGAACTCCAGCTGCAATTCAGCTGGGAGATGTTGGTGGCTCTCCAGAAGTCCCACTGGAGGATGGGGCTGAGCTAAGCATGGGTTATCACATCGTACGTGACCTCTCAGTGTCACCCCCCGTAGTCTCAGTGGGTTGGTTTCCTCACCCAACAGAAGCCCTTGGCACTGCCCAAGCCAGCAGATCATGCAGCCACCCTTGAAGGGCTGCACTTTTAAGGTCACTGTCCACCTTGGTGAAGTGGTTGCCTTGCAGAGACATTGTTGACAACTCAGAGATGTGCTTTTACTGCAGTGGGGTTCTCTCAGACACTGAGACCATCTTTTGGAATCACTTGTTTATATTTTGCAGCTGCCCACTGCTGCCAGAAACTGATGTTTCTTTTCAGGTCTTGTCTTATTCACTCTCCTACTGTTTCTTAAGAAGTATTCCCTGTAGGGACTTCTTACTGTGTAAGTTTATCCTTTCTTGTCAGATGAGTAGTGAATTTTTTCTGATCTCCAGTTTCTTATCTGTATTTCTCTTTCCATAAGTGATTCTCTCTGCCAAGTTTTGTTTTGTTTCAGTGAGCTTTGTGCAAATGTGACTTTACTTCCCAGCCTAGCAAGGTCCTGAATCATGTGAGCAGTGATGCAGAAAAACTCATGATTTGGGTGTCATCTTGAACTGGAGCCTTAGCAACCTTCAAATCCCAGCGTGCTAACTTCACCAAGCAAGGCAAACTTGGCTGGACTCAGACAGAAAAGGAGCAAAGTAATCTGATTCCATATATTGATTCCTTTTTCAAAGGCATTCTCACAAACAAGAAGCCCAATGCGAGTTTGTGTCCTGTCCTCTGACTGCATGTATGTGTGTTTTTTTAAAATGGAGACCATGTGGGAAAGGGTACTTGCTCCTACTGGGTGGTCCCGTAATCTCTTAGCTCCTCTAGCATGTGACAGATCCTGTAGTAAGAGTTAAAGGTTTTGGAAACACTGTTTTATTTGATGGAAGTGGATTTACAGAGCTGTGGAACACTCTTTAGCCTCTTGCCTTCAGATATAAAATGTTAGCAGAAATATGTGGAAAGTCTTTTTAGGAGCCCTTTAGTATGCAGTGAATTTTATGCGCTGTATTTTTTTTTCTGGTTTGGGTTTTTGGGGTTTTTTATTATATTACATTCTTTTCCTTTCCATGGATGGCTCAAGGATTTGAACATCATCTGGTGTCTCCTCATGCCCATCATTCTGATTTACTTTCTGCCTCCGTTCTGAGGTTT
The DNA here is from genome assembly GCA_013396655.1 of Campylorhamphus procurvoides. Taxonomy (NCBI): domain Eukaryota; kingdom Metazoa; phylum Chordata; class Aves; order Passeriformes; family Dendrocolaptidae; genus Campylorhamphus; species Campylorhamphus procurvoides. The sequence goes on along the minus strand of WBMV01007169.1, from coordinate 1,094,633 downwards.
GAATTTTGACACGCTTTGCCTTTACTTCCTGATTTCTTATCTCTGAGCAACTGAAGATCCTTACACAGAGGAAGTTTTCTTACTCCCACCACTGCTACTGCTCATTCATCTTGGCAACTGCGATTGTGGCTTCAGTTGCTGTGGAGAGATGGGCTGGGGTACTCGCTTTTGGTCCCAAGCACATACACAGGGTCCCTAGAGGGGTTTTATTCTTTTTATTAACACGTGCTCCAGCCCGTGTCAGCTTGTCTGGGCCAATTCTGTCCTGTGCTGGTTTGATTCCAGAGATGTGAGAACTCTCTGCCACAATCAGGCCTTTGTTAGCTCAGACATCACTGAAGAATTATGAGACAGGACCATGTGAGGACAAAATCATGACTCAGACTGAGATAAATCTTCAGTGAGGATAAACCAGAGTTTGAAAGCAGTGCTTGAAAGCTAAGACTCCACAGTACTTTTAAAAGTAAATTGAAAAGAGAAAAAAAGAAAGAGAAAAGTTACTTGCTTAATTGCAGGGATGCTCTGGTATCTCTCCCTCTGCTTGTCAGAATCAATTACTTGTGGCTGATGAGCATGGGAAAAAGACAGTGGGAGTTTTTTCTTTATATTCTCTCTGGGGACACATTTATTTTGTGTAGAAAGAAAGTGCAAGCTGAAGTTATCACAAAGAGAAGGATGTGAGTAGAGATTGCAAAGTAAATGAATAGATGGACTTTGAATAGCAGCAAGATTTTACAGCAGGGCAAAGATACATGGAAAATATTGACTAAGAGCTGGATTTTCACATGACAGGTTTTTTACTCATGGTTTTATTGCCATTAATTCCCATAGCCGTATTTAAATTAATTATTTGTTGTGCAGATACAGACATTCCTGGCATCTGCCTGTGCTGTGATTCTGTGCTAAAGCAAGCAGAGCAGGCAAAAATGCAGCAAACAGCTGACACTGATGCAATGAGATCTGCATTGTGACAGCACGTGCAACTGTACAGTAAAATACAACCATAATTTCTCTGAGTTTTGGATTTTGCAGTGTGTCTGTCTTTCTGGAAATAGAAATCTGTTTTCTCTGAGCAAGACCCTGTAGATTTTAGTTTTCCCTATCGAGTGATTCTAATAAACTGAAATAGAGATTTATCTTTTTGAGCATGTGTGTGTTTTGTACTGTTTTCTTCTTATCCTAGTAAATTCTGAAATAAAACATGTCCATTCTTAGTCAATGGACACATGGAGAAGGTATTTTTGCCAAAAGTAATTCTTGGGTTATCTTGTATTTTGTGCAGTGCTGATAACCTTTAGAAGTATGAAGATGGTTTTGTTCCATTTTTATCTTAGTTCTCATCTCTTGTAAGGCTGAAATAAATAACTTGGTTATAAAAGCCCAAATACTGCTCTCCTGGTGGCAGAGCAGTCATGTCACTTCATCAGATCTGTTTGGTGTAATAGTGTACTTTCATCTTGTATTTTGCACATCTTGTGTAAATTTTAAAGGCGGTGCAAACCCACTTGCACATTGTCCACAAAACCTTTGCCACCCTTCAGTGCATCAGTGGTCCAGCCAACACAGGATTCCCTTACTGAGGTCTTGCTCTAACAGATCTGTTGCCAATTTTAAAATAAAAACCACTGGGCGACATATACTGGGATAATTACAGACTCTTCAGCCCTTGAGGGAAAGGTTCTCCTGTACAACAACTCTGTCATGTTCTTGTGAAGAAATGTAATTGTCATCTCCATTGGTGCAGTTCCTTGCTCAGCAGAAATACAGTATTTCTTCAACATTTTAAGCACATTGGGCACTTCCCTATAAATGATTTGCTGGGTTTTCTGCTTCAGCTGAATTTCAGTAAATGCCATGTGTGTGTTTGGGTTAAAACCCCACTAGCAGGCTATTCCATGAGTACACATGGTTGTGCACCCTTTGAAATAGCCAGGCCAATGGAAACATACAAATGTAAATGTACCCAGAGTAGCCTTCAGCTGGGTTCTCCTGAGCACTGGGGTGTTTGCTCAGCAACTCTGGAAGGATGGTAACTATTTCATACTTAGATGATGTTGCATTTATTTTCTGTTTTCCTTTTATTCTACCAAATCACATTAATAAAGGGCATCACTCCCTGACACTGAGCTGCCAGTCCTTCAAGCAAACATAGAACACTGCAAAACATAGCTTAATGTATCATTTTAATGGAATTGCTGATAAATGAGAGTCCATATCAATAATGAATTTATTACTCAAAGTAGAAAATTATTTAGTATTTAGCATAGACATTGCTGGATATATAAATGCTGTGTCTGCTTAAGAACTTAGTCTAAGGCACGGTAGGTAGAGAAGTAATGGCACTAGTGGAACTTCAGTTTTAATGTTTCATAGAATTTATGTATCAGTTACAAACAAAAATAGCAGTGATTTATTCTTTTGTGGCCACTTCTATTAGGAGAACTCAGTACATTTGTTTTTCCTGGCTGTACCTGTGTCTTTGGCTCCAGAGGGCCCTAGAAGGGGGGAAACCCATTTCTAAGGAGAAATATTGCATGCAATTATCTATATTGCTGGATATAATTTCTTGCTTTTGATAGTAATAATAACACTTAACACTTAGATGGTGCTTGTTATGCACAGGTCTCTAGGTTTACTCATGTTTCAGGCAAGTGTTTTTATTTTGTAAAGGGTAGGTATATCTTCTGCTTCTTTATTTGAAGTATATCATCCTGAGTCATTAGCATCCCTGAAACATTTTCTAATAATTGAAATGTAACATTTTTATAATTGGCAGCTCACTTTTTTGGAATGTGTTCCACAAAAACCTGGTATTGTGCTTATTTTGGGAGCGCCTGCAGCTGGAGATGAGTGGTCAGTTGAGGTAATAACAGTTCGGGAGGGTTAAAGTGATGGTCTGAGAAGGAAAAAGAGATTTTAAAAGCTGATCCACTGCATGGGGCTCTGCACTGGCAATTCTGGTCCATGATTGTACTTATGTTTATTAAGAGAAGTCTCTGAAGGGGGGACTGGGATTTGCGGTGGTTTTCACTATGGTGCTTTTTTACCACATTGGAATTGTAGTTAAAGTTGTGTCACCTTGAGCCCTGTCTATTTTCTCATCATAGTTAATTATAAACAACTTAAGAAAGGACGATCCTTTAACTTAACAGATTATATTTGGACCTTCACAAATTGAAATTAACATGCTATATTGATTTCTTTGTTCAAGCCTAATTCCTCAGCTGGAACCCTACTAAGTGAATATGACCTAAAGAAACAGCTGTGGAAGCTTCTGAGTGCTTTTTTGGATTCATATTTGCAAAACTATTTGTAATGTTCCACAGTCACTTCTACCATATCAGCAGCAATTTCATTCTTTTCTTTCATCTATATTGCTGTATTTTATGCCCTGACCTTTTGCTCTTCCTTTGCCTTTCTGAACCTACATGAACTATTCTAAGCATGCTACAGAGCATTCAACACCCTTCAGTGTTGTCTTTCACAATAGCACTGCCATGCCATAATTTACAAGTTTGTTGAAGCAGATGAGCATTTTGTCCACTGCTTAACCAGATGCTTTATATCCAAGCTGCTTGTGAGAAAACAGTATTCTTCTTCTTCATACTTTTTTTCCCTTTATAAGAACACAGACAAACAGCATATTCAAGTTGTGTCCAAAAATAGTAATGGATCAGAGACCTGTTTCTGAAAATAATCTTGCCATATCCAAATTCATAAATACCCCATCATGGACAATTTTTTAAATGCACAAAGTGCCCATTTCCTCAATGCTTTTTATGTATTAAATTTCTGCTTATTGTTTTGTTACATATTGGCCAATATTCTTCCTGCTGTCAGAGGAGCTCACTTACAACCTAGACATTACAATACCTGTATCATTTTTTGGAATGATGGTATTTATAATTACAGATTTCTTAAATTCACAGGGTCCCAATCCTTCCATTACACAATATTATCGCTTGTTTCATTATTCAGCCTATGTTAAAATCACCTAATATTATTTCTGACTATGCCCTAAAACCCTGCAGATGTTTTCCCAATCTGCATGTAATATTTATAGTTGATCCCTTTGCTTTATAAATAGCAAGCAATGTGGGATAAATTAACCCTAACAAATGCCTTAATTGTGAAAATCATCAGCCTCTTTGGCTGGCTGAGGTGGTGTGACAGCAGAGAAAGGCTGTTGCCATTTGTCATTTTCTTGTCCTTGTTGCAGATTTGTTTACAAATACAAAGGTACTGCCTTCAAATTGTTTCATAAAATCTTATGTTTTTCTAATAGTTATTGGCTAAAATATGAATATCTTGAATTCAGAATGTTTGGTGCAGTAGACACAGACAATACCATAGGTATTTGAGGCCCAGTTTCCAAAGCTATACCTTGCAGCTTCCTCCTGTTTTAGTGAGATCTGTGGCTGTCCAGCTTATCTGAGAAATACCCTATCAAGGATTTACTAATAGATAAAAAAGGCTAGCTCTACACCCTCAGGTTTGAAATACACCCCATCCTAGTGTTCACACCATTTTTGAATTAACTCTAAATTTGAGGCTTTTCTCATGAAAATCTGAAGAATTTTGGCATGCTTCAAGTTAAACAAAATCAGGAATTCTGTGCTCAATTCAGGCCAAAATTGTGACAATAATTTGAGCTGTTTTTCTACACTGTATTCCAGGATATCATTGCTTGATACTCATATTCATAACAGTCGATGTAAACATGGTCTGGGAAGGAAGTCCACACAGGGTGAATGCATCTTGCTGAACACACCACCTTTGGTGGCAGGGGAGCTGTAAAGCTTTTCCCACACCCAAGTCCCTTGCAGTTAGCACTCCTGTTTTCTTTCTGTGGCATTTGTGTATTATTAAAAAGTAAGCAATAATACTTTATGAAACAGTGCTGTAAAATATGCTGCTGTGCTGATTATCTTTTTTCTTACATTCTGTGTTGGACACAATAGTGCCTTGTGTTTGCACAGTTGTGTAATTTTTGTTACATGCAATGAGAGTTTGTTTTCATAGGGACTGTGTGTAAGAGCTCAGTATGGATGTTTGTTATGATCATGTTGGGCTCTAATGGCTGGTCTTGCAAGTGCTGTGCTTGCTCAGTGCCCTCCTCCCAACAAAGACTTGCAGGATCTGTAGCCCAAAAATATGCAACAGCTTAAACTAACAAAAGTAGCACTTCTGTTAGTATCACAGAGTATCACAACATGCAGTTTAATTCTTCCCTTGAATTTAACTGATGAGTAAATAAACAAGTTTTTAATATTTAGGAAATGAGATTACTGTATGAAATGGAAATCTGTTTGAGAGATCTGGGGAGAGATTACACTTGCAGTAATTTAACAATTTCCCTCCAAGTGCTGGTAGAATCTTTGTGTCAATAAGGGCAGGAGGAGCAGCTGAGAGCAGTAACTACTTTAGAAGTCCACAGAGGAGAAATAGAGTTTCCAAAGCACTGGTGTGGTCCCCATCATTGCACCGTCTGAATGTTTCAGAAACCTTAGGAGGTTTATTCCTGCAACACCCCTGTGAGCTGGGGATCTGCAGTTTAGACCCTTTTCACAGGTTGGAATAGAAGAGTACAGGGAGTTTTCAAAGGTCATAAAGAAAGTCCGTTGAGGAGATGGGAGCTGAGAGAGTTGTCAGTGCTGAGGCCAATGTGTCAAGCACTGTGTTGCATCCCTTGAAATTTCATCAGCTTTCTGATTGACACAATGGCCCAGTCACTTTCTGTTTCTGAAATGGTGTTTCCATTCATTTCTAAATACTCATTTGGGATATAATGGGAAGACAAGCTTGTTTATGAACTTTTGTTTACAAACTTTTTCTTTTTGTAATTTTCTGGATGTGAACCAAGCCCTTATGCCAACAACTTCAAGTGGAAATATTTTAATCTTTTATCCAAACCTAGCCTATAGTACAGTGTTCCCATGTAGCTTCTATGTGGTAAATAAGCACCTGTACTGAGGTGGTCTGAATTCACACATCTGTGTTAATTTACTTCATTTTTGCAACTAAGTTTTTGTTAAAACTTAAGTTATTTACTGTTACTATTAAGCTGCCTATTTCTCTTTAAAATAAATTCCTTGCTGGGCTACATGGGCTGAAGATCCCCTTCATTTATAGGATTAAAATAATTTCCTGCTGCTAATGTAGATTCCTGAGGTAAATCTGAAGCCCTTGTTAAGGTGATGTCTCTCAGCTGAAGTACCATAAACTGTCCTCAATGCTCTCCTCTAAAGGGAATGCAGGATGTAGGGGATTGGGAAAATAAGGAAAAGGGGCAGAAGGGTGAGGTGGTGCTGCTTTGTTTCCTTTTCTGTAGACAGGTGAAATGTTGAGATTACATTTCTCTGTGTTTGGCAGTGGATGTGCATGATTTGTGTGTGTGTCTGTGCGTGTGGGTTAACTCAGACTGGAGGACCCAACCCTCTTACGTGTGGACTCGACGCTCACCTCTCCGAGGGGATCGTGTGTCAGTTTTGGCACAGCACAGATGCAGTGGATCTTGGCAGCTACGACTGCCCCTTCGAAGCGTTTTTATATAGGAAGAGGCGTGTGCTGGCCAGTTTCAGAATTCTAGCAGTGCTTTTAACTGTAAATTTCCAGAGTGCTTTCTATCCATTTGTCAGTTTGGAGTTTGGTTAAATATATACATCCATGACAAATTAGCTGCCCTTCTCAGGAGTGTGTGGACATAAGAAGCATATAGGCTGACTTGGGGAAACTTGAAGCTGGAGATGAGCTTTTTACCACATTGCTCAGCATTTGGTACTTCCTGAAAATTTCTTCTATGAAATGGTGAAGAGTCAAATACTTGAGGCCAAATATTTATCTTCCATTCATCAGGAAGGTGCTTTTAGTCAGTTTTGTATATTCTTCTTTGTCTTTCCATTCTCACTCCCATCCTTCTTGTGGAATGCCTGATATGAAGAAAAGTGAAAACCTGGAAAAATGTTTTCATTGTAATTTGGAGAGTTTTCAGTTGTCAGTTTTTCAAAAACTTTGCTTTTCGAATTCTTGGCAGTGTTTAATTTTGGGTGTTTTTATAAAAATCGTTGGAAACCTTTATAGATTGGGTCTCATATTCATAAACCAAAAAAAATCAAAAGTGAGAACTGAATCATCCAAGTTCTTTACAACCTGGTTAACAAATGTGTATGTGATTGACATTGATGTAAATGGCAAATAGGAGATCTACATGAGTGCCAGTTAACTTTTTAATGGCCAAGACACTCGAATATTAGCACTGCCCACAACTCCTTGTCTGTGAAGCTGAAGGCTGAGAGCTCTTTAAATTTTTAGCTTGGGTTTTTTCACTGCATTTATTCTTTCTCAGATGTAATTAAACAGGTGATGAAAAACAAATTGTAAATAACATAGTTATCCCTTGTGTTGGAAAGAATAATGCTCAATTGTATTCATTCACATAAGTAGTGCGAAACGGATTCATGTATTTCCTATGCTTGAATAGCTTAATGTATCAGTTGTTGTGGTTCATCATTAAAATCATGGAAATGACAGTGTGCTTTTAAAACCTTAAATAGCAAGATATGCTTTGATAGAATGAGGCCAACTCATAAAATCAAAAGGATAACATAATAAATAAAATTCCAGAAACCTGAGCATGTCTACTACAGCTTTGCCCTCCTTCTGACTGTGGTGTTGATGTTGGCAGGCAGTAGGCTGTGATCGACAACTTGGGAGCAATGCCAAGGAAGACAACTGTGGAATCTGTGCAGGAGATGGTTCAACATGCAGACTTGTGAGGGGACAAGCTAAGGCACATGTCTCACCAGAAAAAAGTAGGTTGCAAATTGATCCTATGATAATTTGTCCTTGCCTGTGTTTTCAGCTTGTGTATTAGCATGCATATTGCAGAGTGACCTTTTAACTATATACTTGTTTGCAGTTTTACAAAGCTACTTATCCTAAAGTCTGTGCTAGATTAGTCTATTGAAATTCCATGGGGGATACCACACGTCAGGGTATAGCTAGGAAAGAATTTGAGATATGCATTTTTTTATAGAGCTACTCAATTCATTCTATCAGGAATAACCATCAAGATGCACGTCTTAGTTTAGAGGGTATCCTCTTATTGCAGTATATGTGATGCTGCAGCAATGTTTTTAAATCATGGAAACATCTTATAGATGGTTTTATGGAAATTGTGGCCCATGCATGAAAGTGCCTGGTTTTCAAATTAACTTTGCNTTTTTTTTTTTTTTGGTGTCTGAAGCCAGTTGAACTTCAGGGGCGAGTTAACTACTTGTATGGTATAAAAAGCACAAATTGAAAGGGAATAATACTTCCATCGCTTTTTTTGTGGGTTTGGCTCAAATTTTGTCATTCTTTTTCAAAATAATTAACATTTTACTGCAAGTAACTCTGTAGATCTCAGTAGTATTGAAAATATAAAATAGGAGGGGTGTTAGAATTAGACCCTTTACTGAAGTCCTAAGAGTCTGGCTATTCTGATCAAGAGGCAAGGTTTATCACACAGAGGCTCACCTCTGACACTTGTGCTTTCCACCCTCACAGGTGATGCTCAGTGGAATCTCACAGCATGTGTCCCATGTGTTTATCACATGAGATAGTTGCCTCCGAGTTTTTTTTCTGTTTCTGAGCTCACAATGTGTGTTTGTCACGTGCTTTTGTCACACGGAGATGGGGCCTTTGTAGTTCACTTGTGCCTTTATTTTGAAAGATCTGTGTATACTGAATCATGCTAAAATCTTATTGCAGTAAACATAAATATTCCCATGGGGTTTTTAATGCAGTTGCTTGCAGTATGCTTTGGATGTAACTTGAAGTGCAGAGTATGTTATCCCAGTGGTCATTACCTTGTGGTATGATGACGTGTACTGACCTACAAGGATGTTAGGTTATCTTACACTGTGTGGGTGCATAATTTCTGTAATTCAATACATATGAATAGCAAAGACAATCTAAGTTAAAAAGTTATTGTTTTTGTGGCAGCAACTTTTAAGTCCCTGCATAATTTTGCACAAGAGCCTTTTTTTTGCATATCTGGCATGGTCTCTCAGTGTTAGCCTTTGCCTTGACTTGACTAGAGGTGTGTTTCATCGGTGGGAGAGTATAGATTAGTAATTTATAGTATTTTTCATCCTGAAAGACTGAGAAAATGTCTTGAAGGTTTACAATGAGCTGAAAAAGTTTTCAGGGAGGGCCACTTTTTATTCATTTGCCATATCAAGTACTCAGAGCTTGTGGTCAGCACTGAGGAAGCACTTGTAAAGCCGTGAAAATTGGATAATATTTTTGTAGTATCTCCAAGCTTTATTTGCTATGTATGTTTATATCTATATAGATATATAGGGATGTATATGCTCAAAATAACTTCCTGTTGAGGAGGTCAGCTGGAATTGAGAGGAATTGCATTGTCTACTCCAGCTTTACAGCAACAGAGATTCTCCAGGAGAAGGACAGCTCCTGGGGACATCATAGCTGGTTCTCAGGCAACCCAAACTGAACTTGTTGGATTGGCAGATTGGGTTGGATAGTTCATGGTAAATGAAACAAAGTATTTGCCATTTAATTGCTGGTTAGTATGGAAGTACAATAAAGACAAAGTGGTAAAAGAGATCTGATTTCAAAACTGTCATTTTGTGACAGAAAATATTAATTTCACTTGTGGTATTCTGGCTCAGGTAGGAGCTGACTAGAGCTGACATCGCTTGGTGGGAAGTCTACTACTGCCTTGAAGAATACCTGTGGTTCATTGTTCCCTCTGCCACAATTCAGTGGCTCTTGAAGATTTCTTTAAAATTAGAGATCAAGAAAGACTATTGTGATGACAGATGTCAGTTATGGCAAGTTTTGGGTTTATCTTGCACAGCAGTAGGCTGGATGATGAGAATTTATTACAATTGACATAAGCAAGGCAGTACCCATGCTACTAAAGTCAGAATATTTGATGTTTTTCTTGGTATTGTGATAGAGCCAAAATATTTTTTTGGGTCAAGTTGTTCAACACTATGGGAGCAATTCCATATAATCATCCTGTGTGTGAAAATAAAGCCATCCTTTCTTTGTGCTAATGTATCAGTGAAGGGAGACACTATATCTTCCAAAGAGTCATTTGCAAGCTTTCAGAACTAGTGTTAGGAAATAAAATATCGACACATGACAGACATGTATTCAAGAGGGAGCTTAAGTTTGTGAGCAGGATGTGAATTTTACTGTTCAATGAAGCAAATTAAAGAACTGGAAGGAAAGCAAGAGCCAGAGATTTTATTATTAAAAAGACGCATGAGGGAAAATAAAAGTGCCTGATTATCTTAGTCCTTATTTTTAGACAAAGACATTTAGGCATTGATAGCGAATGATTTCTCATAAAGGACTCACTTTGTTTTATTATCTTTTTTTATGTTTCTACATTTAATGAATGTCTTTGATCAGAAAGCTAAACAGCACTGAAAGGGAGCTTACTGTTTTGCAAATATGAAATGAACGGTCACTTCAAAAGTTCTTTATTTTTTCCACTAACATTTAATTGCCTTTGAAAGACAAAGTAAGTTAAACTTCTGCCAGCAAGTCAGATTCTAACATTCTGGTAAAATGATTAAAAGTTTGACTAATGATATTCAAACAAAAAGTGTAATAGGTTGTAAAATGTACCGTCCCATTGGGAAGTGAGATATCATGGGCCTGATGTTTCTAGTACTATAGGCATGGAACTCCCATTAACTCCACTGCCCTTTGTGCACATGGAAAAACTGTAGGATTGGGCCCTGATGTCTGCTTTCTGCACCATTATTGGTAAGAAACAGTAGGAAAGTGTTCTGGTTCTGATACCAGTGAAGAAGAGAAGGTGCTGGTTCTGAAATTTATAAGGAATGAAGTTGAAGACACAGACTTGACCTAATCTGGGCTTACTTAATTCCCAAACTACAAGATACTTTTGAGCTTTACCTTTCTTAGTGTTTTACTAAAAAGCTTCATACAAGAGGTTTCACTGTCGATGGCTTTGTTTGAATTTCCTCTTGCCATGTGCTTTATTTCCTATGGAACTTGTGTAACACCATTGGTCACTTTTTATCCCACGTTTGTATGACATCATCTCCAAGCACACTTAACCAAAAACCTAATTTCGCTTGAGTCATTTGTCTGAACAAAGGCCTGTGGCACAGCTCCCTCTTCAGTGTCAGCAGTCAGCTCAGCTTTGTGACAAGTTGCTGCCTCATGATTTTTTTCCCCTCTTTGAAATCAATATACATGAATCTATCAGCCCCAATAGTCAAGGTTGCCTGATGTTTCACCTTATACGAAGGATTATTTGCCAAAATTCAACACTTGTGTCAGAAATTTTTCATGCCAGGTGCTAAGTGTTTTGGAGAAAATTCAGCCAAAACAACTCAGCGTATTCCAAGGACACGGCGGGGGAAAACATGTTTTTTCCCCCTGTCAAAACATTTTTGAAACCTTTTCTTTAATATGTCTTAACATCCCCCATTGTTGAACTTGATCACAGATCAGGGATTTGAAATTTGGCAGGCAGTGGTCTTCTGGTCATGGACAAGTCTTTTGCAATGTCTGTGAACATCAACACTTATTTTACTACAAACTCTTGAAAAACAAAATCCCCCCCTAGTTTCTGTAGAGACTCCTTGGATGTTAACAGCTGAAAACTTATCCTTGTAAGTGTCCTTTAACTTGTTGCAAGTCCTAACTGCATATAGATCATATGTATGCAGCTTCCTTAGAATAAATTAACATTATTAGCAGAAATAAGCTATTAAAGATTTTCCTTGAGGTTGCTCTTGCTTTCTACTATACTGCAGTGTAGAACAGCTGTCATAGGTTGAACTCTATGATGCCTCCTACTTCACATTCAAGGCATTCAGAAGAGATTTTATGGAGAGCCTCTGACTCTCCTGAGCTTCAGATTTCTGACCAGGGCCAAGGAGATCACATCTCCTTGGAAGAGGGAAAGGCAAGATGAGACTAGCTGAACAGAAAGATATGACATTAGTTCATATAGTGAAGGAAAGACAGACATGAGAAGGTGGGTGGAGGATGTAGGACTGACTGTACAGACACAGTGAGCCAAGGAAAAAGAGGAAGAGAAGAAGACTGAGATTAGATAAGGAATCATGGTGGGAGATGAACTCAAAAACACTTGGAGAGGAAGGGGAAAAATCAACTATGTGTAGAGCCAGGAGAGGGAATTGGGACTGGTTTGGCAGGAAAACTGTGTGTAGGGAGGGATAGAATGCCAATGCATTAGCATTTCACTTTGGATAAGGAGTATGTTTTTTAAAGCAAATTTCATCATGGTCCTAACATACTGCTCATCAGTTCACATCATGGAGTGGTCATGGAGGGCACAAATTGGAATTGTATTGATTAAGCTAAAGTAGAAGATGTGTCCCAGAAAAGCAGCTGATGTTTTCCAATAGCTACTGAATATGCAGTCTGTGGGATCGGACCAGAGCTAGTCCCAGTGATGCACCACAATGTCTACAGTGTGGTTACTGGGTCTTCAGCACCAACTATTTTAGTCTGCACATCCCTTTAGTTTGATTGCCTTACTTGGGGCTGTTATAGGTAATATGAAGCTTCCTTTACTTTCCTGGTCTCTCTTGTCTTGAAGAATTTTCTGTGTAAGAACATTAACTATTTCATTACTTACTTTGCATTGCATTTCCTTGAGATTAATTCTCTTGATGGCCTGTTTACTACATGTCTTTGCATGTTTTCTCCAGTGCATACAAGTTGTAGAAGAGGTGTCCAGAAGAAGTAAGTACATAACTGAGCTGAGGCCTCACTGCCTCAAAAGCAGGTTACAACACCTTAGAAGTACCTGCTTAGCCATGTAGAGAAGTGGCACTCTCGGGTGGAGAGGCAGCCTTGAGTCAGAAGGCCAGTGCACAGAGGGACACAGGTACAGAGAAGTGGGAGAGTATGAGACTGGAGAGGGAAGGACTCAGAGGACAGAAAGGATGTGCTCATACACATTTTGCAATATGACTTTTAAGGTTAAGACATATAACTGCTGTTTTCAGTAGCACATACCTACCTTGTTCAGGGGTCTCTCAAAGAGCACGTGTTTGGCTTTGCCCACATTGTTGTCATTAGGCAGGTCAGCACATACCCCAGCAGCAGTGTCTTCTGAGATTATGCCTGATGTTAGAGTGGATGAGGGAAGCCACTGCAATAAGACTCCAAATATTTAGAGCTTTTTAGTTCCCTTCTGCTGGTTGCTGTTCCTTGGTTATTTTTATTTGTATTTTTTGATCAGAACTGGAGAACCAGCAAATAAGTGCCTAGCAAATACATGGAAAGAAACAGTTTTTATAGACCTGAAATAAACCTTCTGGCCTGCTGTAAGAGGAGAGGGAAAAATCCCAACTGGCCCATATGTGAAACAGTAAATGGGTCCACCATGGCCCACATGGAAAAATAAATAAAACCTGCTGAATTGGATTGAGTTTAGGAATGTGGCTCCTTTATTTTGATCCTGGGGATTAGCTCCCAGTCTTACCATAGCAGGGAGTCTGATCTTACTCTCATTGAGATCCAAAATCTAAATCCACATTAACACCATAGAACCAGGATCAAACCTTGACATCTTAAGTAAAAGCAATCCAGGAGCTTAATCAGCAAGTGCTGTGTGCAGTGTGTGCAGAAAGCCCATTTCAAGCAGGTGCTGGAGAAGGATGACTCACGTCACGACATTGGAATCCCTCCCGTGGCAGCAGTGTTAGAATAGAGACACAATATCTCACCTGTTTTGCAGTTTTTAAGGTGAGCTTTAGTCTGAGCTCAGATTTTAGTCTCATGTTTTTGCGTGTTCCAGGTGATTTGGGGCTTCTTTGTGTTCAGCTTTAGGCAGAGGTCAGCAATTAACTTCCAAAGATATGGAAATACTATTAGAGAAAAAAAAGATTATCAAAAATTCTAAGCACAAATTTCAGGGTAGCAATTTCCCCATATGTTTTTGTAAGAGTTCACTGCTCTTAACAGTGTGGGTCCTACTGATTTAATGGGAAATGTACAGCATAACCATTTTTAAATAGGTTTACAGAGACTTGTGTTTCTATAAGAATATGAATTATATTCAACTGACAGCCACAGACATTTGAAATATATAGTTTTGGAGCCAGACCTGGACGACCATAACTACTGTTTCACAGGAAGTTAAACCTGTCCTTAGGAGACAGCTTAGGGTTGTTTCTGTCACATTTTCTTCCAAATCCTCATCTCTGTTCAGAATTCCAAAAATTTCACTTTAGTTTTTCCTATAATTTACTTATTCTCATGGAAAGACTGCCCTAAGTCATAATTATCTCACTCAGGTTACAAAAATATCCTACTGTCAGACTTCTTGATAGGTCTGTGGAGCTGCAGAGGTTGAGTGTTGCTGTGGCAGTGAACTTAGTCATCTCCTCTAATGCAAATAAAAGACTTTCTGGCAATATTGTCTCTGCCGCAGAGAAACACCAAATTTAGCACCCCCATGAGACTTTTGGACCATATCAGAGTGCTTCGGTGAGGGTGGAATGTCTGTAGTACTGCTAAAGGAATGTGAAGCATCCTGAAAAGGGATCAACAGGGTCTGCCGAGGCGAGCAGAGCTCGCTGCAAGGAGATGCAGGAAGCACAGCAGGATGGCCCTGGTTGTTCTCAGGAGCATCAGTCCTACACGTTCCTGCACATCTGCAAACATGGGCTGTGTCTGCGCAGCGTGGACTGCCCTGGGTTCCCCTTCACAACAGTGGCTGTGTGTGTTCAGAACTGGTCATAATCAGGCTTTTAGTCGAGGTTCTGTGCCGTGACTGCTTGTTGGTTGTCAAGATGGGATTCAATTCCTGACCAAGTAAGGACATATGGGCCCCTCAAACCTGCTTTCTCTCAAATACTGTAGAGTACATGTGAATTCAGTAGTTATTTCCTTGCTTTAAAGATATACACACCCACTACCTTCTGGCTATCTTTAGCAATTTGTCTGATGAAAAACCAAGATGCAAAAAGCTATTAAGTGGTTCAGTAGTTAACTTTTTTTCCAGGACTCCTTAGCTGTATTACTGTCCTAACTGTAGTATTTTTCACTCTGGTGGAATACCCAAGTATGAAATTAATAAAGCTCCTATTTTATTACATCCAAAATAAATTGTTATATTTAAATGTCCTTCCTAGAAATTGAAGATATAAAAGCTGTAACATAAGAAGGTGTTTATTTCAGAAGAAATAATTGCAGGATTTGCTTGAAGTATCCTGAACATTTGGCAGGATTTCATACTTATGCTAAGGAGATGTAAACCAGAAGCTGATAATTTAGCATCTACTATAAAGGGGTTTGGTTTAAAGTGGAAAGAGACATTTTTCAACTATTTTTTAGTTAAAACCAAACTCAGCTACTCTTTCTACAAATACTGTATGAGTAATTCTGGTCCCAGTGTATCACTGACCTTCAGCTCACATCACTTTCTGAATTTGCAAAAATAAACTTCCTCTGCACCAGCCATTGGTTGTACACTGATGCCATCACTAAACAGAGCATCTTGTGTGGGCTATACCTGCGGTGTTTGCTTTACACAAGATGTACAGTTGGGTGACAATGGAAATGGGAGACAACACGCTGGTCCTTTGCTGTATGGATCCTTCCCTCTTCCTCTGTGGATATCGCTGTGCGTACCCTTTCCTGAGAGCACTCCTATTGGAATGAGGGATTCCAGTCTATTGATTTGACTGTTAACTCAGTTTACTTGGGCAAATCACAGATTTCTTACATTTGAAATGGAAAGTAATAACTTTCTATGTTTGTGAAATGCACTGAAGTGTGTTGCGCATTTATGTATGAAGAGGCCTTTCAGGCAGCCAAAAGCAGTTTTGTATTGACATGTCCTGTTGGGGGCTGCTTTGGTTTATAGTTAATTTTAAATTGAGGCTCTTACTGGAAGAAATGATCTTATATGGTAAGTTAGATGCAGACACTCTTATAACATATTCCTTATAGGTATTATATATTTGCTCTTAACTGGTCTGTAATTGGTTAAGGGTTAGTGTTAAGTAGATGATTTATTTCCTGTAAGTCCTGCCACTTATTAAAGTTGTGACCTGCAGCAGGAAATGAGGTGTGGGCAAAATGAGACTGAACAGCTGCAGATTTTTGTAAGGGGGAAGGACTTCTTAGCAGATTCCTTATGTCAATTCAGTGATTAGGAAATAAAACTAGGACAACGGAGTGTAAATATGTTCCTAATACACTACTGACATTTCACTTGTTATTGTTAATAGCAAATCATTTTCCAAGAGCAAGAAAGATTTGCAGGTCCGTTTGTAGGTCTGAATAGTTGCATAATATAACAAACAGACTCAGTATACTGTACTTAATAAAATAACATATTATTTTTAATAGAAAAATTGTGAAACCTGTGAAATATTTTCTTAGACACATTTGACAGTTTTCAGTGTAGTTATGTGATGTACAAATTCCCTGATGAAAGATAACTTCTAAAACAGTTGTTTAATTTTCCTAGGGGAAGAAACAGTGATTGCTGTTCCACATGGGAGTCGCAGTGTGAGAATTACCCTGAAAGGACCAGCACACCTTGGTATGACTGAGCTGTTGTATGTATTTATACATAGGCAGAAGATAAAAACAGAACCTTGTATCTGAACTCATGCAAACTTTGGGAATATGGGTAAGATCATGACCTTGATACCTTGATTCTTCTTCCCAGCTTTAATATCCAGCCTGGAGACAGTCCTAGAGAACACTGGAAAGTCTGCTTAGTAAAAAGAAATAGTGTGCATACTGGTGGTTCCTAAATTTGTCTAAACCAAGTAGTTCCTGTATAAGATGTCTCAGATACATTACAGTCTTGAACAACATGCACAAAAATTGCTTCCAAAGGATTATGTGTGGAATCAGTGACACCTGTGTAACTCAACACCAGATTTCTGTTGAAGCATCTGAGGTGGTGTGAATAGTCCAGGTGGGGTCAGTGAGCAGCATTCAAGGATGAGCAATCCAGGTACAAATGAAGTACAGGACAGCTACACAAGTGCTATTTCCTTGTAATGCTTTTGGTCATTTCCTGCCACCAACAGTTGGCTATTCTGTTAGACATTTGTTTCACAATATTTTCTGTAAGGCTGATGGCACTATTGATGGTAATTTCTTTATCCCTAGGTCTAGTTTACATAGAGAGTTAATTGTTTCAATGATAAGTGGTGCTGCCATACCAAGCAATGAAATTTAACATTTTGAACAATTTTTTATTAGTAAAAGTGACAGACTTAGTCTGAATCATGGAAGTAAAAAGAATTTCTGCTCTGAGATCTATAAACAGAAGTTGGAAGTGCATTTTATTGGAAAAATGTTCATCTATTTGTTTGCTTTCAAGAATATATTGTCACTTTCTTTAAAAGAAAAAATTGAGTAAACCTCCCACTTCAGAACAACTCCAGAGTGAAGTAACTTGTAGATATACCAGTGATATCAATAATGAATAAAGGTGAACTTATTTTGAAATAAATAATATTCCTTTAAAACTGTTGCAGGGGATGTATGAAGGAGTGATCCTGAGCAGTTCAGGTCAGGACTCTTGGTCTTTCTTAAGTAGTTCTGCAGAAGGAAGTTGTTGTTTCAGCTTTGTATGAGGGAAAAGTACTAGATTCAGTGACTCCTGGGGGATTTCTGGAAAGCTCCTGAGGAATGCAACACGGTAACTAAGTACAGAGTGCTCCTGGCTTCCTACCCAGGGTGGTTCTGTCAAGAAGCTGTGGCTTGGCATTACCTTTGTGAGTTGGCTCTCATGCTGGACAAGAATTGTGAAATGTTCCTTTAACCACTTCCTCCAGCACATCTGTTTGCAAATCTGTGCCGATTTGGACTTTTTTTTTAAACCTAACATTAAAATGGCAGGAGTGAAGAGCAACTGAGAGCTGATATGGGGAGAGAGGTGGCAATCACTCCTGGTGTCATGAGCCGATGCTCTAGAGGTGTGCTTTGGGACAATTTGCTTCTCCCCCTTTCCACTGTATGTTTGTGGGTGTTTGTCACTTAACAGAAGATATCTGCAAATTCATTACTTCTGGGTGGGTAT
Organism: Campylorhamphus procurvoides; assembly: GCA_013396655.1. Lineage (NCBI taxonomy): Eukaryota > Metazoa > Chordata > Aves > Passeriformes > Dendrocolaptidae > Campylorhamphus > Campylorhamphus procurvoides. Next base: position 1,076,551 of record WBMV01007169.1, on the reverse strand, counting down.
GCTGGTATACCTAAAGGCAGAACTAAAAAAAATAGTCACCTATAATTATGGGTTCCATTTGTCGGATGTTCTTCCTGGCTTGCAAAGAATTGAATTTAACAGATGAAGCAGGGACTAATAATTGTTAGAATTTTATACTGCCTCCTGTTGCCCAGTATATATTTGTTCTTCAAGTAAAGTCAGCAGCAATAACAAACACTATGGAGTGTCTGGCACTTTTCCCTTTATCTTGTGTTCTGTGGTGCTTCATCCTGGGTTTATGATCTGCTCTTGTTCCAGGGAAACACAGCTGCTGGACTAATCAAAAATGGAAATGTGGTTGGAGATGTAGCACATAACAGATTCGAAACAAATGCTTGGAGCATTGTTTTGCAATCAGCAGTTAGTGTTTGAGTAACGACTGCATTTCTTTGTAGCTGGTTAGAATAAGTGTTTTCTTTGTGCGTATGGGCACTTTAACACAGGCAACAGATCCATCAGAAAGCAAAGACGTTACTTTGGGTTTTTAACAGATAAGTCCCTTCTGTACTTCTGTCTGCATGAGTTTTGTGAAAGATTTGGGGGAAAATAAACAAGTAATTAGCACAAAAATGGGTCTGAATAAAATGTTTCATTGTGTTGATTTTGTTTTCGATTTGGACTGTATTATGGCTTTTCTAGCAGCTGTTTTAAAATCATTAGAATCAAAAGAAAGACTGAAAGTTCCCTGAAATTAATCCTCCAGCAGAAGAAACAGGAAAACCAGAAGCTAATATTTTTACAAGTGGCTAATGCTAGATAACTGAGTTCATGAACTTAGGGAGGTTAAACATCACTAAAAGGAATTGATTTTTGTCCATTTTTTCTCTGTTCACAGTGATTTGCATTAGGTGACAGTGTTTAGCTGTGCACTGCTCTTGGCTTTGACAGATGCTGAGAGGAAGGCAGTGTTGCTCACATTTTGGAAAGAATGCACATTTTGTTTTGGGCCCCTCTATTGTGCTATCTCTCAATGAAGCACATGGAAGGGAAATAGTTTTTGGGGAGCAGCTGGACTTGCTCCTTATTGCACTGGGAGCAGGAGCTATTTCCCTCGGAGTTCTTCCATGCATCTCTCTAGTGAGCTGTCTGCAGTGGGTTCCACACCCCACGCTGCCCTACTCCTTCCTGCCACTAAGAGGATGGGGGACTTTCACTGTGGGGCTTCCACCCACAGCTGAGCAAGGCATTTCCAAGGAGATACATTCATTTTGTCAAGGTAAGGGAAGTAACACAAAGACAGGCAGTTATAGGTCTTTGGCACCAGTGATTGTCCTGTTAGGCACAGAAACAGGTGAGTACTCAAGAGATTTCTTTGTCTATGTGACTCTGCACATCTGGAGTCCTAAGGACCACTCAAAAAAATGTTTCCCTAACTTCGGAATGGGAAGCTTACAACTGAAGTCAAACTCCCCAGCTCTCTAGGATAACAGAATCCTGAAAAACAAATTAATGTTTGGTGAATTCTTTTCTAAACCTTGTCTATAAACCAGTTGATGAAACCTTTGTTCTCAGTTACTGCTCTGAAACCAATGAAGTTGTTTTCTTGTGAGGAATTACTCCCTAATAAGAATCATTATGTTATATGTGTTAAATACGCTGGATGCTTGATTTCACTCTGTTTTAGAATCCTGCAAGGATGAGCAGTAGAAGCTACTGAGCAGGAATGTATTGCATCAGAGGGTATCCACTGTGCTGTGGAATAGCTCCTCATCTCCCTGTGTGACTCACTTCTGGGAAAATCTGAGCAGCTGTTCTGAGCTTCACTGGGGTGACCTCCAGAGACAGAGGCCATCACTCCATAGCTGGACCTTGCAAATAAACACATGCTTTGCATCCAAATCTAGTGTGACTCTAATGTAAACATATGTCAGCTCTCAGTTATCCTGTTGTTGGTTGCTGAACAATATCTTTGGTTTCTCCTTGGAAAAACATAAAATATATTTTTTTATTAAAGAAACTAACAGAAAGGCTGAAAAGAAACACAGCTCAGGTCACTGAATTAGCATTTTTAAAGTCTTTTTGCACCAGCTGGAAATTTTGCCTTGTAATCTTAAATGCTGGTTTCAAAGGGATCCTGTACCCCTGAGGATCCCATCGACTTTATGTGGAGTTGGAAGCACTTGAGATTTTCTGATTTTACTCTTATTCAGCAAAATGAGAGAATAACAGGCACCATACATTATTACTTACTGTTAAGCAGTGTAAGTTTGGGGTCAAGGCTTACAGACACCTAATCCAAGAATGCTGAATAACAGATACTTTAACAATTTATTCTGTAATGCAACCAGGAAAGAAAATTTCCATTAAAGTGGCAAAGAGAATTATGTAGTAATCACCTAAATACTTGTTTTTTCTGTGATTTGTTTATATGTATTTGTTCCTAATGGAAATGTGCTGGACAGTGGAGCATATTGATTTCCAGGGGTTTATTTTTTCTCTTTGGCAAAGTACATTTGATTCACCACTAGATTCATACCCCATGATTTCCTAGGAATATCTCCTTCCTTAAACTTCCTTCCAGCCACATATGTGATCTTTGTTATGCCTGTGAGCATAGTGGAAACTAATGCTCGAGATAATGTTGGTAAGGAATTTAATTTATTCTATAATTACCTTCCCTCTCTGTTGGGAGTGCTCCAGAATGCATTTTTATTTAAAATATATGAAGGAAGAAATCAGTAATGATGGACTGCAGCGTTCGGAGTGTTTTCAGTACAGGTAAAACCAGATGCTCTTAACCTAAATTATGTCGCCTGACTTAGGTAACTCTTTAAAGTACCAAAAAAGGCAAGGTAGTGGGAGAAAGAGAGTATTTATAGCTCATCAAAAGGTTCCTTTTAGCTTGCCTTGACCTCATCTGAGATTCATGCCTTTCCCATGTAGTGCTCTGGTAGATTGTAACCAGACCAGGGTATTTCAAGTCATGTGTCTTGCTGTGCCTCTGTGCTGTATTATGCAAAGCCAAAAGTTCTACCTTCGTTATGAATATCTTCCTTTAGCTTTGTCCACTCACAGTTCAGGCAGTTTGCTGGAAGTGATTTAATCCCAAAATGCTTCATCTGTCTTCTGGAGTTTGTGGTCTGTTAGTTTAATCTGTTTCCAAGGAGTGCAGAACAACTCAAAAAGGGTTTTCATCACCACCTGTTCTGGGAAAGGGCCATCCCTCCCTCTGGCAGTGCTGCAGCTGCCCACCTCCTGGCCCTGCCTTTTCCTCACATGGGGAACACTCAAAGTAGGTTTAATGACCTTGGTACAGTGATACAGGTACTGGTGTGTGTGTCAGATGAGTTTGGCACCACTCAGCCTTCTCTGGAGACTGACTGCTGAGCTTGCTTGGCTTTTGAGTTGCATGGAAGTAGGAGTTATTTTTCTGTGTATGGATTCTATCCGGTTTGAGTTTCTCTCGGCTTTTCCTGCTGAATCTATTGCTTACACCAAGTGCTACAGAGCATTTGGTGTAGGAAAAGCTGTCTCAGAAGTGCTTCTGGTATGAAAGAATAGTGTGTTCAGACAGATATTCCTGTGCTGACATGTCTTGCAGTTATGTATCAGCCTATAATCCAAAGCAGCTAATATTCCCACAGATCCTCTGGGTGGCTTTTTTTAATGCATATAGACAGCTGTTACTTGCAAGGCAAAGTTGTAAACATTATTTTCTGGCTTCCTTGAAAACAAAAAATATCCTGTTTATGTTTACCAATTTCATGTTTCTTCTTTAGTTATAGAATCAAAAACACTACAGGGAGAAAAAGGAGAGCACAGTTTCAATGCTCCTGGAACATTTGTCATTGAAAATACAACTGTTGAATTTCAGAAGAGTACAGACAGGGAAATAGTAAAGATCCAGGGACCTCTTGGAGCAGATTTCATTATCAAGGTGGGATGTGTGTATGTACAAATCTACAAAGTTATTGCAAGTATGTGCAGCAGAGTGGGTGGGTGTCCATCAGGTTGTAACAGTACAAGAAAATCTTTTAGCTAGCAAGTAAGGAATCCTAATTACAATCCAGAGTTCATTTGTGCTAAGTAAATCCAAACAATTTAAAACATTAGAAGATTAATGTCTTTCCTGTGGTGGAAAGTACCACAGGATCTTTAATGGTAAAAATGGCCAGGATTTTTGTTTTAAATACTACTAAAAGAATATCAGCGTGACCCTGTGCAGCATTTTGAGCTACTCCAATTGCAGACTGCCACCTACTGAACCTGAGCATTCCTTCCAGCAGTGCCCTGCAATCTCCCTTAGACTTTGCTAATCCAGCCACTGACCATTTCTAATCCTTCTAAATTTCCTTTGTACCCAGACCCCATACCAATGTCTTGTATCACATATTTAGATATTTATACTTAGAAACATACCAATATTTGATAGCCAAAGGAAGACATACAGTGTGCCATTGGAAATGACAAATGTTTAAGTATTATCGTACCATTTGGCTTTATTTGTCACACTGTAGAAATAGAATTTCAGTAGTTTTCCTTTTGCACCTCCAGTATCACAGATGCAGTTAAACTTGCCTGACTGTGAATTAGCATGCTTGGATCACTTACATACTTCTCTCTGCAGCAAATTTTAGCGTTTTTGCTAGCAAAGAGATAGAATACAGTTAGGAATTTTGCCATTCCAGGATAGATAGTCAAACAGTCATATTAGTACCTTGAATAATTTGAAGAGAAACACCAAGATTCAAATGTTTGGCTATTGGGAATTTAAATGTAATGGTTACTGTAGACTTTCTAGAAGTTTTATGCCTGTTATCATCTTACTCTCTGCACTGCTGTTATGTATGAAATACGTTTTGAAATTACATGAACTGTTGAGTACAGTGTACAAATGTGTTTTAATGGAAATTTCTTCAGACCAGGTACTCTGGATCCAAAGAGAGCGTGGTTCAGTTCTTTTTCTATCAACCCATCAGTCATCAGTGGAGACAAACAGAGTTCTTCCCCTGCACAGTGACATGTGGAGGAGGTGAGTAATGGCAGTTCTTCAGGAGTGATAACAACTGAAGATTTAAAGTAGCTGATTTACAACCTTTGTTCTGCACTTTTATTGATTAAATGTTTGTGTTTCTTTGCATTCTTCAGCAAAAATATGAGAGTAGCAGGTAAGTAGGTTGGTTAAGCCAGGGTCAGCACAGGGGTTTTTATATGTTACATGTCATGTTCTTCCATAAAGAATGTTCAGTTGAGTAAGAATGTTGACTAAGAAATAAGGATGTGACATTCAAAATGGAAATTTGTAATATATAAAATATATTTTGGGAAAGTAAACAAGGAAATGCAATGAGATTTTAAAATAAGAATAATCAAGAAATGAAGGAAGAAGGTATTGCTGCTCTCAGTAGTAGTCATAAGGGAGAGTTTCAGAACATTTAGCTGAGAAATGAGTTACACAGAAAGCAGAATAAGGAAATAGAAGTTAAAGAACAGCTACTATCAATACCTTTGTCTGGCTGATCTCAGACGTTTAGTCCTGATGGTACTTAGAGCAGCATGTGGTGAGCTATGGCATCTACTCCTGGTTTATACTCTGCAACTTAGATGAAGTGCAGCTCAGCTCTGCTACAGCTCACCCAGCCCAGCCCACTGCTTGTCATGTCTGGTTCTGTGAAAAAAAGCGTGACCTCCTGGTAGGAGGAGTGTGTGACATTGCAGAGAGCTATTTCCCTTCGACTAGCATTACCCAGGTCACCTGGAAAACAGACCAGGATGCGAGTGATACTGACGTAGGGATTTTCTGGAGAGTGCAAATATGGTTTAAATAGTTACTTGGGACATGAATAAAGGGAGTGAGAGATGCTTAAAGTACAAGCAGAGTCTGGTGATCTTTTGATGGACCATCCGTTTTGGCACTTGCACCTCACTGTAATCTAAAATGCAGGCAATATATGTGTATAATATGTAGTCCCACAGGAAACTACTGTATCTTACGAGATACTTGGCCTCATGAAGTGTGATTCTTGCTGGAGCTGTGAGTGGCAATACATATCCTCTGATGATTCCATCACACTGTGTTTATAATCTTTTTCCTTAACCTATCTGACAAAGGAAGAAGTATAAAGCATCACAGCTACTTTCGAGGACTGCATGTAAACACTGGATAACTCAAGGGACATATTTACCTTCAAAGGTATTGGCTCAAATCCAGCCCTTTTCAGACTGGTGTAATGGTTTGAAAATTATAGCTACATGTCAATCTCTTTGAAATTATCCAGGGTTTTCGAAGCCCTACTTTGTAGCTGCATGCCTACAATATGAAACTGGTACCTTTATCGTGGGACTTGGTAGTCCCTGTGGGGGGACAGGAACTGAAGAAGCTCAAAAACTAAGCTAGTCTGTTGTGAAGGTTGGAGAGTTAATGGTGGTGTATGATAGAGGCATGCAGGGAAGTTCTATTGCACTGCCTGGCTTTAACCTGTTACCTGAAGGTGGTTTTAGTGTCCAGGTTGTCTGTTTGGCATCTTGTACTGGCAGTAAAAGAAGATGTCCCTCACAACAGAGACTTGGAATTGGAATTAGTGCACTGCCATTCCTTGCTTGGATGTTGTTTCTACATTTAATTCTTAACCTCTCTGTGTTGGAAGGGGCATCTTGGAAAGTGTAGTCAAGATTTCATGTGCAAGGTTTGACAGTTGTGTTTCTTCTATTTACAAGTGATATATCTTCTGTGTCCTTTCAATACTTACAAAACCTGGAACAGAGATGCTTGGAGCACTGGAACTGCTTAGTTCTTGATGGTTATCACTCTCATGCATGATGGCACTTTGGCTCAGCCAAGAGCCATTGATATACAATGCTTAGCATTGTCAGTAGACACTGGGACTTGTGCTGTTAGTTTACTGAGACTATTTGATTTTAATTCTTGTGGTTTCAAACATTTTTTCTTTGCACATACCAGAATATCCTCCTCCTCTTGATTTAAATCCAAATAAACTTTTTTGAATGAGTCCTTTTTTCTTAGCCAAAAATGAACCTAGTGGTTTATTAAACTCAGATGCCTTCTTGTAACCAGTATCCATACGGATTTATTTTTTTCACCAAGTAGTTCAAGTTTTCTTTTGTTGGCTCTTCAACTAGGAATGTTCTTGAACCTATTTCTTGGTTTTCTACAGTTTCTTAGCAATGTTTTTTGGATCTCATCTTCAATTTCTCTGGCTTTCTGTTGTAAGTATTTATTTTAGCATGAATGACTGTGTAATATAGCTCTCCAGCATACAGGGTAACATCTCATTGGGGCAGGGAAGTTATAAGTTGTGGAACATGTACTAGAACCATATGACTTTGTAGGTTTGCCTTGTGACAGGTGAGCTGGTGCAGTACATATATTCTAGCATCACATGAAAACATGTATGCCTTTACTCTTACACTTAGAATATTATTAGAATAAAGTGCCGAAATCTTATCTAGTGTTAAGCCAAGTTAATACAATTGTTATGCTGAATTACCTTAAATTAAGGTCTAGTCATGCATGTTCTTGCTCACTGTTTTCTTGTTTCAAAGCAAGCAAAAAAAGAGTAAACCAGAAAATTAATGCAATGGGCAGTATGTTATTGGGGGTGGAAGTTAAGACTGTGTTTATTTCTCTCTGTTACAAAAATTTAACTTTGCTCCTGCATTAGGTTATCAGCTCAATTCAGCGGAATGCGTGGACATTCGTCTGAAGCGTGTTGTTCCTGACCACTATTGCCATTATCACCCAGAAAACAAGAAACCAAAGCCCAAGCTGAAAGAATGCAACATGGATCCCTGCCCCTCTAGGTCTGTGTGACAAGCAGATTTGTGTGTGATACGGTCGGTTACTAAGAACAGGCAATTGTATTTACTTAATTTCAGTTCTTTTCATCTTTAAGGCTGCTTAACCTTGATTGATTATGGCACATGTTAAAGGCTGATACCACAGCCAAGGGGTTTGTGGCACTTCTTCAGTGTTACAGAATTGAACATTTTGCTTATACAAAGATATTGCAAGTACCAATTTGTTTGAGGGCTGATTCTACTTTGTCTTTAGCTGAGTAGTGAAGCACTAGTATGGGGATTTTGTGAGGTTGTGTGAGGAGGACAAATTGCTTGCCTGCTTTTGGGTTTATGGATGCTGCCAGACAGGAGTTACAGTCAGCATACAAGTTTTGCACAGGGTTTAACTTATTTTATTCATTTGCCTACAATGAAAGTTTGATTCTTCACTGGTACTGTAGAGTTGATACTTTAGTAACTAAAACTTGTTTAGTTTTTTTTTAAATAGAAATAAAAAGAAATCATTCAAAGAAAATATCTTTGTGACACAAATGCCCCAGGATATTAATGCCAAATTGTAAAGGCCGTAGTACCCATAAATTGTATTGAATTGCACTGCAGTATTTAAAACTAACTTTTGGATTGTCTGGTGAGGTTTCCTGGCTGTGCTAAAGAATCTTAAAATAACATCAGAGTATCAAGTCCCAGAACCTTGTATTAATATGCCAGCTGGCCGAGCCAGAGTTATATGCAAGAAGAAAAGGAAACACTCTCAATGGATTTCATTTCCTATAGCTCAACTGTCCATTTCCTTTCATTCCTGTTGAACATAATTGTTGATAGTGACCTCTAATAGTTATAGATGTGCAGACTTTCAAGAGTTTTTTCCTGGAGAATTGATCACTGTATGGAGCAGAAGAGCTTCAGTAATGCTTAAAGGCAAGGGGTGCCAAATCTGCCAAAGCTGGAATGGGAAAATTAGGGAAAGAAAGGGCATAATTGTATTTTACCTTGCAAATTTAGTTTATACAGCCAGGAAAAGGGAAGTACTATGGGCATAATACCATATTTCTTAGCATTGGAAATAAGGCTTTGTACTGTGTGGTTCAAATGAAACAGCTCGAGAAGGGTCCTAAGGACCATTCAGAACTTATCTAGGATAAATCCTGTGATGCATTTATTTCACTGACACTCATGTTCCTCAGCAGTCTTTGTTACAGATATAAGTAGATATTTTCCTGTTAATAAAGTAGCACAGACCTAAAGGATAACTGATAAAAAATTTCTCTGCTGAAGGCTTGGTCATTTAATATTTTATGGTGGCATGAAATAGGGAAACTGTATGGTGAACAGTCCTCTATCCATGCAGGAAAGGTAAGATTATACAATTCATTGTTTGACACAAGGCTAATGTGTAATGAAATAAGATTCCTTCATTTCACACAGGGAATTGCTTACTTGAAGCATGATCACATAAAAATATGTCCTTGATGTACAGTTTTGGGTATGAGAAATAATGATGCAATATTTTTTTTTTTGACAGTGATGGATTTAAAGAAATCATGCCCTATGATCACTTCCAGCCACTCCCTCGGTAGGTATAATCAGGATAGCACGTGTGTCAGCATCAGAACAATTTTCACTGCAAATACACTATTTGAGTACTAAGAGAATGGAACATCTTCTGACTTTTTGCTACACAGGAGAGCAAGTATAGAACAGTCTTGTAAACACTTCTGAAGCCTGTGATTTATTCAGTGTGTTCTGGATGATTAGCTTAGCAGTAAGAGGTTAATATGCTCTTCTTGAAAATAGCAATGTGAAATCTTGAAAATAAAGAGTTGTCCCCCTAAGCCTTGCCCTGCTGTCTTGCTGAGAAGAACAAGTTCTTTAAACTGCATGTATGAATTCTTATCTTGAAAGGTTTTTACTTTAAAGATGTATGCCATTTTATAGGAGGAATCTCCCTACATTACAGGACTGTAGAATTTCTTTTTCCCTTGAAAGGTCTGATTCTTCTGCTCTTCTTTATGTCTACAGTCTATTTATTGACATCAAGACTGACATGTCACTTTCAAGAAACTGATTTATCTGAACATCTATTGTCTAAAATTAAGTCATCAGAGCACAGTTTATTGCCTTTTTTATTTTATCTGAAACAATTACAAGAATTTAAATCTTCTTTGGAAGCCTTAGGTGTTTTGTAAAGAATGTTAGGACTAAAAAGCACTGAGCCACATTTACTGTTACTGTAAAGAATTATAGCTGATGGAGTTAGATGCATATTTATCTGAGTTGAACCTCTGCTTTATTATGTCATGAAATGAATAATGTGTATTTTCCCAAAGAAGTAAAGATATGAAGTAATAAGAATGAAATCATAGACTTGCACGGCTCAGTGGAGCTACTGATTACAGCTGATATAAATGTCATAGTTTATTTCTGTAGCAATTTGTCCTTGTGGATCTGCTGTCCTGTGATGTACTTTGGCTTTCATACATAGACTGAGATATTTTTTTCCTCTACAGCTTTATCCTGTAAAGGTCTCTAATTGTATTCTGTGACTTTCCCCTTCAATTTCTTCTGCCAATTCCTTTGTACTTCAGATCTCTTCTGGAACTCAGCACAGTGTATTTACATGAGTACTTCGTCTTCTGAACCACTTAGGGTTTGGAGACCACTTGGAAGAGAAATTTAATCCCCCTTTTTGTGCTTTACTATGCTCAGGACATTTGCATGACACTGTGGTGAAATAGATTATGTCTACGATAAAGCTGTGGGCAAGTTCTCTGATTTCAAACTCTAAGAACTACAGCCCCAGCCCCACCTCATTTCAGCACCTCGGTGTGTCCTGTCAGAAGGTATCATGGTCTTCCTGGGCGATGCTTCAGAGTGAGGACTGTAAAGCAGCAGGCGGCCAAGCAGGGCTCAGAGCTGGTGCCAGCAGGAAGGAGAGAGGAAACAGGCTGTGTTCTGCTGGGAGGGCTCATGAGGAAACACAACAAAGATGTAGAAACAGCTTTTCTTACAGGAATTTTTGAAAGAAAACAGCAGCTGAAACAGACACTTTGTTTACCTGCATCCTGAGGTGACTGGTCCAGCACACACGCGAGCCTTACTCCCATATAGCAGGATTTGCCTGTGCAGTTCCTTGTCAAGTAGCTGGAATGCATTACCCTGTGCCAATTCTGCTGCACTTCTTCCACCTTTTCCTTTTGCTTTTTCTTTTCTGACCTGTTTCTTACAGACTGACCCAGGATTGTTCTTGCAAAGCAGGCAGAAAACCAAAGTGTTGTGGATAGGCTGGAGCAAAGCTGCACAGACTCCTTCACCTTGCCCAGCAGTCCAACATCACACCTCCTCCATAACACGAGGGCCATGTGGAGGGCTGCTCTGCAGTCCTGGGGTGTTTACCACTGCTTTCCCATTCACACGAGGAAGTTGTGGGAAAGTCGTGGTGCGCACCACAAAATCTTGAAAGAGTTCTCCTGTGGCTAGAGTTGTAAATGCCCCCACTGAAATATTTTTACAGATGGAGAATTCTTTTGAAATAAATAGAAAAATTTCCCAGGATGAAAATTTTCTTTTAAAGCTCTTGGAATGCCTCCATTTATTTCAGACTTGTTGGACTGTTGAGGATCCCTTGACAGCTGTGGGTTCTGGAAAGTATCTCCTTGACTCCTTGCCCAAGACCCCCCTTTTCCCCGGTAGCCATGGACCTCACTCCATCTTGAAAATGCTTGTGGGAGTATGGGATCTGGAGTGTGTTTGAAACTGATGAGATAAAGAAAAACAACTATAAAACTTCACGCTATAAACACTTGCAAGCCTTGTGTTACATACAGCACAGTGAGCCTTACCTATATAAATCCATGAGCTGCTAATTCATTAAATAGTTAATTGCTCTTTAGTTCCTGACTTTTTTTAAAGAAAATGAGTTAACACTGGCCATTCATTTAAGTCAAAGACCAATATAACTGTTGCCCTTCCAATGTGCTTTGTACTTGTGATATGATATCAGTATCTCAGCTCACAGCTGTATTCAGAATTCTTTTGAATATACACTCTGTGGTTAATGTTCCATTGCTTGCTGTGCATTTCATACTCATTCTTCTGTTGAGCTTAAGCATGATTAATGTTTTTGTAGGCAGCCTAATGAGTTGCTTAAAATAGGAAGTGTCCTTGATTTACCTGCTGCATCATAAAGAGTATTTAGTAATGGCTTAAATTTACCTTTGATTTATAGGCCTTTGCTTCATCAGCTTTGATATTATGACTTCCTTTATGATAGCCAAGTTATTCTTGATTAATTGATTTTGGTGGGATATTGTAGTACTTGCTGAGTCCGTTATTCATAATGGGTGTAATTATTTTCATGATCCTTTCTGAGCTGCTGAAATTGTAATAGAAATATGTGTTAACTAACAAGACATTGATGAACCCTAAGATGTGCTGCAGGACTCAATCATTTCCCAGGGTTTCGCTTTGATTTGGGTGGGTAGTGAAAAGAAAGCAAGAGATAAGAGGTGAAGGGTGAGGAAAGATTGCATGGAGATCATTGGAACTGATAGACAAATGCTGTGAAAGAAGATTGTTATCTCTGAATGTGACAGGGGCAGGATATTATTGAATTTAGGGGGTTTTGAGAGGTGATTGCTTAAATATACATTCATGCTAAAGCTCGGAAATAAATGAAACTGAATTTGTGGCCTAAAAAGCTCCATGTAATTCTCACTTCACATGGTGCAACATTTTCTGTCTTTATTGTAGTTACGTCTAAGATTGTGAATAGATTTCCATTTTGAAGATACTCCTCCCCGGAGGTTGTCTATTATCCCTCTGTTGGAGGATATTCCCCCACAGCTCTGCTGGTTGACAGGGGTATTTTTATCTTAAATTTTCCTTAGTCTATGCATTGCCCTGCTTCAGGAAGAATCAGCTAGATCAGCCAAAACAGCTGAAATGGATGAGTATCTGTCTTTTGCTTAAAGCAAGCTGGAAGGGGGTAATACAAGGTCATTCAAGGGTTTTTTAATGAAGGTGGAAAACTCTTGCAGAACTGCAATGATGACCAGCCAAATGGTACCTCTCACAATGTAATTCCTTCACAGCCCTTATAGTTGAAGGCCATTTGTTATGAAATAGCTGGGTTTGCCCAATGTTCCCATTAAAATCCACTCATGAAAGATTTTTTTAGGGGTAGTCTGAATAATGTGGGCAGTGATGAGCAGCTGTGGTTAATAACACCCTCAGTCAGGACAGCCAGGTCTGTCTTTGTCTTTGGACTTCATAGGATCTAAAGTGCCTGGGCTTCTTGGCCTCTGAAAATGGTAATAACAGTCTATGTGACGATGTAAATTAACCATCTAAGGTATTTAGATGATTTAGACTATTTGCAAGTAAATTTATTCCAGTATTCTAGTTCAGTATATTCATGGTCTTTAACTTGTGTATGAGAATAGGAGTTTCAATTATTTTTTTAAACATTCTTAAATTTGTATTTCTGTTTCTCTTCTGATTTTGCACATGAATTTAAGCCTGCAATAATGCAGTGTAGCTCTGTGATTCAATATATATGTGTGTGGTGAGAATCCAGCATGCAAAGTACCAGTGGGTTTTAACTGACACTGCGGTTTGATTCAGTATTTTGCTCTCTTAATAGAGGTTACTGAAATAAAAAATAGCCTTATTTTTAATGTATCAGAATTCTTTTTCCAGGTGGGAACATAATCCGTGGACTGCATGTTCAGTTTCCTGTGGAGGTGGTATTCAGAGGAGAAGTTTTGTGTGTGTAGAGGAGACCATTCATGGAGAGATACTGCAAGTGGAAGAATGGAAATGCATGTATGCCCCAAAGCCCAAAGTCATTCAGACCTGCAATCTGTTTGATTGTCCCAAGTGGGTGGCAATGGAATGGTCTCAAGTAAGTTGAAAAGTGATTTGGACTTTTATTCTTGTTTTCTCAAGAAAGCCTCTAGTCTTATGTTACCATGTATTTTTGAGCACAGGGCTATTGGAAAAGTATAGCTCTGGAAGATAATTCATAGTGCTTACTAGGAGGAGTTTGCACTGAGCAATTCTGCCTGATAGTCAGAATGCTAATGTATCCATGTGGACAAAAATGCATGTAGAATTCCTTATGCCTGTTGAATTCCTGCTTTACATGGAGGAGAAGATAGAGACAGAGGTCAGGTCCCTTTGCAATCAGGTCATTTATGTCTCAGTTCTTGATAAATGTGGTATTTCACTGGATATAAGAGCTAAAGGCATGTCTGTCTTAGGGGCTGGCAAGCCCGCAAGGGTGATTTTCCAGCATTCTTACCTTTCATTACAGTAACTAGAGCATAAGCCAACTTATCCTGGCTGTGGTTATCTGATACAGCGAGACAGCTCAGCACTCCTATAATTCTTTAGTTCATCCAAATGACATCACTGACACAGAGTGTAGAAACTGCAGCCTGCTTGACCCAACCTTAACTGAAAATGACCACTGTGAGAGGGTGTATTCTCAGTGCGCAGCCACCTCTGGTTCAGACTGTTGCCAATCAGATAAGCTTTACAGAACCCCAAGAAATCACTTGCATTCCCAAAACTTAGACATATTTTTTTCCAGCATCAGCCTTTTCTTTATTTGCTTAGCGATGCAGGGACAAACTCGTGCATCTCTGTGGAAAAGCATCACAGTACATGTAACTTCCTTTTTTAAAGTATCTGTAAATACAATAAAGCAGCAGGTTGAGATGGTTGTGCTGTCTCCTGCAGTGCACAGTGACCTGTGGCCGGGGCTTGAGGTACCGAGTGGTGCTGTGTATTGACCACCGTGGGCAGCACGTCGGGGGTTGCAATCCACAGCTGAAACTACACATAAAAGAAGAGTGCCTCGTGCCAATACCATGTTACAAGCCAAAAGGTAACTGGAATTTTGTCTGGGTCTGTTATTGTTTTACATTTTTGTTCAGAGAATTAAAAGCCCCTGGTAACCTTTTTCAGAAATGCCAGAAACTGGAGTTTACTAGGACTTATTTCAGTCTTGGCAGAAGCAAGCACTTTAATTATTGGTCCTAGGAAAAGTGCCCTGCTGATACTTTTTGCTGATAATGTGGCCAGACTGTCATGAGGTGAATGTGCATACTAAATCTATACAGTCTGGTCAAACTGGGAAAACCAGAATTAATGAGCTTAGCATGGAGAGGAGAAGTTGTACAGTAATATTTAAAATGGGAATGAAACTCCATATGTATCACCTGGGATCGTGTTTGTTTACTCTTGTTAAATGTGTCAAAATTCTCAGTGGACCTCAGCAACTCATTAAGTTATAATCAAACTGTTTTCCTTTTCTGTTATCCATTTCTGCATATTTAAAATGAAGAATGGAGTTCAATCATCATGAAGAAGTTCTCTAGTAAATTTTGTTCTGTATCCAGTGTATCTTTATCCTAAAGCATTGGTCAGTAGGCAATGTTAAATTCCAAGGTGAATAATGCTAACATCCACATGTTGCTTTGATTTTTAAGGAATTACTGAATGTTTGGGGCTTTTTTTCTCTACCAGAAAAAAGTCCTGTGGAAGAAAAATTGCCATGGTTTAAACAGGCCCATGAAATGGAAGAGACCGTAACAGTCTCAGAAGAGCCAACGTAAGTACCTTGTCTTTTACAGTGCAGGAGCATTGCCAGTGTGTTTTGCAGACATCTGTTGCTATGCAGTTGGCTTTACAGTTGGCCCTGCCTGGGAGATGAGTTGTGTTGTGAGCTGTTCCTAATTTTACATCTCAGTGGCTTTGCTTCTGGAGCTCCTGTTCTGGATGATACAGAGCTGCACTATTACAGTATCCCGATATCATTCAAGCAATTCAAAGGGATCTTAATTCAGCCTAATTAAGCCCCAATTAATGCATGTGAAAATATTTCAGCAGTAAAAATTAAATAAATTCAATTCTTTCCCAGTTAGAGCTGTTACCTCAAAAATGTAGTGGTTGTATTAAAACTTAGGAGGTACTTTGTAGGGTTGCCAGGATTTCCTTGGGGGATGAGACCAATGCATAAAGAAAGTGAGGAAAAACCTGCTGATCTCTGAGCTTAGCTTAATCTGTGGGGGTAAGTTGTGCTCTTTTACGTGTCTGTATGTGTGAAATAACATCTGGATTTTGTGAGTCCCTTTAAAAACCGATGAGCGTGAGCCTTGCAAGTCCTGGGGATGAAAGCAGAACTTAAATCCAGCTCCACTTGTTCCTGACTCTTGTATGTTAGGGCATCCATACAATTACTTGTATCCCCTGTGTACATTAAGACATACGTACATATTTATGTGAATAGGTAGTATATTCAATATGTAGTATCTAAACTCATAAAAATATTAACTTTTTATAAGGTTTTCATGAAAGATTTAGAACAGTATTTTGTTGAGCTTTGCAGAATTCTGCACTCTTTTGTAATAATGTCTGTTTGAAATAATTTAGATGAGTTTACTGAAGTTACTTTGGATTTATATTGGCCTGAGAGTGAAGTATGCCCTGTGCTTATTTTTCTGTTTCCATCTAGCTATTCCTGATTTTTGGCATAGATGCAGCAACAGGTGTGATCATGAGTAATAAAATCTTTACACCTGCACTGAGTCACAGAAGAAACCTCTTGCCAAACAGGTGTTTATATAGTTATGGTGACTGTACTTTAAAGTTTTCACTGCTCTAGCCTCTCAAGTCAAGTGTCAACCTACTGTGAGCAGTTATTTCACTCTCCAAATTGGTGGCCCTGAATTCAGGCAGGGTAGTAGCAAAGACATAAAAATAAAGTGTGATTGTTGAAAGGGGTGATGCAATCACACATTCAACATGCCTGTTGAATGTTAGCATAACAGAATGAAGGCATATGAGGCCATTCTAAAGAGGATTCAGCATGAAGCTATAAGGAAAATTATCTCTAGCGTTACAAAATCCTGCTGTGGCAACTGTGAGCTAATGCAGTTTCTGGGTTTTTAGGGTCCTTCAGCATCAGTCTGACAGAACAAGAAAGGAGGATGGGCAGGCACACAGCCTCTGCTTCAGAGTGTGTGTAGGATATATTAGAGCTCACCTGGAAACTCTGTCGTGGGTTCCCTTTTATCTTGTCCTGACAAAGAAAGCAGTAGTTCATCTTTCCTAGCCATGAGTGATGTATTCCTCTGCAGCCTCACTGTGAGAATGGAGCCATGTGTTCGGGTTCCCAGTGTATGTCCTGTGCAGTTTTGCAGTTGCCTGGATTTTTTTCTTGTCTTCACTTATTCTGGAGATGTAGATGTTTTTCGTCTTTCATTCATGATCCTCATCCTGCCCTGAGAACTTTCCTTCACATTTTCCAGAAGCATCTTCACCTAAGTCTGAAAGGTTCCTCCACCCACTTCTTGCCAATGACTGCTCTTGGCTGTCCCCTCTTTACTGAGGTGTTGCTGAGGTTCTTGCCTGGCCTGGGCACTCTGGGTTCTCCTGGGGCCCAACTCTAACTCTGCAGCCAGATTCCACTTTAGTTTCATATTACCTGTTTTCTGCTGCCAACTGCTCGTACTTTAGCCTTCTAAAGATGCTGGCAGGTAAGGGGAAATGAGAAATAACTGATCCCTGACTTCATTCCTTTTTGCAGATTGTCTCTTGGTCACGTGAACAGTGGTTTGCAACCAGAGTTTCTCCATCAATGCTTTAAACCTCGTGCCCTCACCTCTCTGGTCTTTTCCAGCTAGAGTCAAGATTTTTGGGTCATGGATAAAGTTTTGAAAAGAAACTGTAGCAATAGGTTGTTACTTCTTCCAGAATAAATTATAACAAGATTTCCCTCTGGTTGGGTTCTGTTTAACTTTGTTTTCTGTAATTCACACATGACACAGTGATAACTCATAGCCCACCTCTGCCTAGCAGACTTATGATTTCCTTGGTAAAATGCCATCACTTTTAATTTTAGTTATTCTCTTTTCATGCAAACTTAAACCACAATATGAAGTCTCAACTTCTAGTACATCCTTTTATTACAACCGTCTTTCTATGCTTTTGTGTGATATTTTAGTTGATAATGAATAAGAGAATAAATGCAGCTGTGTTTTAGAACCCACAAGTGATGGATATGCCAAAAGTAGCTTGTGGAAGATAAATATTCCTGCTGCTGTGGTCTACCACGGCTGGTGTCCTGAATTTACATAGAGGGGAACGTTCAAAAGCTTCTTTTTTTATTATTAGCAAAATAAAAAATGACTGTCCTTAAAGTGAGGCCAAGAAAAATGTAGGTCTGACCTTTTTAGTTTTCAGTTGTGGAATGTGATGACAGTTGATACCAATCATTATTTTAAATGTTCTTCCCTTGAGCCTTCTTAGTTACAGTGGGATTCACAGAGATGATCGAGCAAGTTTTTGCATCCTTTTTATTAGTCCTCAGTTAAAGAAATAGACACCTCAGCTGCTTTCCCATGTCATGGCTTAGGACAAAACTAAAATGGTTTCAAAAGCTGATACATATTTTCAGTAATATGAGCTAAGAAGTGATCACTGTGCTTGTGCAGTTGTACTGACTGGATGTGAAATGCAATGTCTCTCATAAAGGTTTGCACTCATTCTACTGGAGTCATTTTCACAGAAATGTCCTCATTGTGCCTTTGGTGATAGAGAATTACCAATTTTTCAGAGCTCTTTCTCTGAAAATGGGCTGGTGGTTTTGTCCAACACGTTTGATCCGATATTGATAAAACCAGCAGTGTGACTCTGTTTAGTCACAGTCGCAGGCAGAGGGGGTGCTGCAGGGAGGGGCACGTTGTCAGCATTGTGGGAGTTCTGCCCCAGTAACAGCCAGCATTTGAGATAATTAAAATTTCTATCCAGCCCCTTTGGTGCACTAGAACTGGAAATATTACAAGAGCAGCCATTTGTTTTTCCAAGTTTTTCTCTCCTAACTGAAAGCAAGAAATACAGGCATGAGGAAAAAAAAAGAATAAAATTAGAATCCACAATGTTTCTCAAGTCTTTAGAAAGCTGCAGAGGGCTGTGCTGAGTTCAGTTCTCAGTTCAGATTGGGTTTGTTTGTGTTGGGCTTGCTCTGTCCCGGTTTTATCACCAATAATCTGGGTCACTGCTTCATTTCCCAGGTGACCTTACACTGGCTTTTACAGTGTGTGCCAGGTGAACGCACATTCCCATTAGCACTAGACTGACAACACTGCAGCATGGACATGCCCTCCACTGCATCTCTAATGTGTTCATTATTTATACGTTCACAAATGAGTATAGGAGTATTTTAGTTCTACATTGCACTGGGAAGAATGACTGTACAAAAAGGCTGATTGTGAAAAGTTGAACCTGCTCAGATTTCCTTTTTAAAAAAAAAAAAAAATCAGAAAAGGAATCTCATCTACACACTTATTTAAATATCTCAGAAAATTTTCAGTTGCCACTGTCCTAGCCATTATAAATTCCTGATGGTCTACAAGGCATTGCAGTATAAGTACTTTGATGCTTCTTAATCCTGACCTGAGATGACTCTGAGTGCATGCCCACTGCAGGCAGGCTGAGTTTATCCAGCGTAGCATTGTGTCCAAAGCATTGCTACGTGTGTGCTGTGAATGCCACCGAGTAAAAAACACATTTCTTCTGGTGTTGATGGAGTTTACTTTAATGACCTGTCACAGGCCTTGGTTTTGCATGTTAAATATAAAGTAAAAATGAAAAAAAAGATCTGCCTGCACTAAAAATTCAGATAAAACTCATCTTTCTCATTGTCCAGTCAGTTCCTTGCTCTCATTTTGTATTGGCAGTCTCCGTTGGCGTCTGTTGAAGCTACTTAGTGCGACTTCAACATGATCATCCTTGGAGAGGTTCCATAATTTAGGGTTTCTATAGTCATGTGACTGGTTTAGCAAATGCCAAGGTAGAATGAAAAGTATTTTTTGTGTTGCTTTTTTATCTTGCACTTCACTGAAAAAATTATCAGACACTAATATTCAACAGGAAAACCTCAATTATAATATAGACTTGCTATAAGTCAAAGAAGAAAATGCTAGAATTTTGATTTTCTTTATAAATCAATTGGTTGCTGAATGAAATGATTGCTGTGGTTCAAAATTTCCTTCAATTTATACAGCAATTCAAAAGAATATGTTGTACATTATTTTTGGAATGTTTTAATGCACTCAAATAATAGTATGCAAAACTAACACTAATTTCTGGTATGCTGCTGTCATACTTTTACCAAAACAAGTCATTGCTTTCAGACTGTAAACTCTTTTCAACTATAAATGTCCATCAATTTTATTTTTCCAATTAGGTACGTAAATACAAATGGACTTAAAGTTGAGGGTTTTTTACACAGAAGGAGAAGAAAGTAATCTTTCTGTTAAGCCTATGCACACTGGCCTCGATCCAATAAAGCACTTAAGCAGAAGTTTCCCTCCAAATACATTCTGGTCCCACTGACTTCAAAGCAGGGCTGATACGCTCAAAGTTAGGCACATGCTGAAGTGTTTCACTGGCTGCTTAGGTAGTTTGCATGGCTGTCTTTGAAAAGACTGTGAGATCTGATGTTAAGCTGATTCTGTCTGCTGGGGTAAGAGAAAGCCTTCCTTTGCAGCTTTTCCCCCAGATGTTCCACTAGAATTTTTTACCAAAAGCATCTGGACATTGATCCCAGCAGCTGTGCCCTCAGTGGGCTGTTAGGTTGTACCAGCAGGGCATTTGCAAGGTTGTGATCACTGTAAGACACAGCCATTCATCATTTTGATAGTACTCTTCCAAAAAAAATCAGTATGGTCATCTCCATGGGAGGCAGTCAGACTTGTGAAGGGATGAGGACTTGCAGTTCTCCTCGGTCCAAGAGGAGCTGGGGGTAGTGAGCCCTTTACTGAGGTCTGTTGGGGACCATTGAGCTCTAACAAAAATCCTGAGACTGTTCAAAGAAACTTTGATGGGCTTTGATATACTTATCATTATAGTAGAGTTGTACAGGTATTTCATTAACATCTCTTTAAAGAATAACCAGATAACCTTGTAACCTCTATTGGAAATGGGAATAGTCTTTTCCCCCAGAGAAAGTCTGTCCAGGAGTCTGTCCCAATCACAGCCTGGCTGACTATTTCAAGGACTGGGTTGGGATGTCCTTATAGGCTGTCCACCCATCTGTTCTCCTTTCTTCTATTTGATTCTTCGTCTGCATACACTGGCAAGAAGTTATTGGCCCAAGATGATAAACTGTCCACAGGATCAACCACACCGTTGACATTTTTCTGTGCTTACTGTGTATACAGAGTGTAAATACTGATTTTTGTCTTACACAACTGCTATGTTTGTAAGGACAGCTTTCCTGCAGTAAGGGAAGGATAATTCTTAATACAAAGTAAGGGGAAAATCTTTGAACACTAATTTGGATCTTTCCTCCGAAATGCATTTTTAATATTGGTCAAATATATCTTCCTATGTACCTTGGTGGTGTTTTGATCATCAGCTGCATTTGAGCACATAATAAAGAGCAATTCTTGATCTGTAAAGCAAGATTTTACTGTTGTTCGTCAGGAGCATAAATGCTTTCTAATAAAAATGATGGTTAATAGGCTGCTCTGGTTAGACCTCTGTATTGAAGGTGAGAGGCTCCTTACAAGTTTGAATCTGAAGAGCAGCCTGTGATGGTGGGAACTGGAGATAGCTGGATTTGAAAGTGCTCATCTTCTCTCTGATTGCTGATTATTAGGATGACATAAGGTGAGGGCCTCGCAGACTTAAGCAGACTGCAAATACACTTTTGACATATGCCCAAATCTGTGTACCTGGACAGCTATTTTATGTTGTACAGAAATATCTTCATGAGTTTCTCCTTTTTTAACACTGAAGGAGACTGAGAACAAATTCAGGTGATGTCCATTTTCCTCAAAAAAGGATACAGTTTTCCCTATTCCTTAGGATTCCTTCTCCTCTTTTCCTAGATCTTCTTTTGTGAATTTTGGTGAATGACTTGGGATGGGAGGCAAGTAAGAGACTTAAAACACTTGACTCTGCTTTCTATTTAAGCATCAAACAGTATGCATTTTCTGCTGTGTATATAAACACACACGTGTTTTTTAACCATGCACACAAAGACACAATTACATAGAATAAAGTGACAGTGTTTCTGCTGTGCTGTGGTTGTTTGCAGGTTCATTCCTGAGCCCTGGTCCCCGTGCAGTGCCACGTGTGGCAGTGGCACACAGGTGCGGGACGTGAAGTGCCGAATTCTTCTCGCGTTTACTCAGACCGAGGTTGAGCTGCCTGAGGAGGAATGTGAAGATGTGAAGCCACCAACAGAACGAGTCTGTCATCAGGTGTCCTGTGACAGTGATCCTGTCCCCTACACACCAGAATTTTCACATGCTGAAGATGGCAACGTGATTTATGACTGGGAATACATTGGCTTTACTCCTTGTTCAGCCACATGTCTTGGAGGTACCTTTATTTGTTTATTTATCTGAATTGTAAGAATTTGGCATTGTTTGATGTTGTTGGGTCTTCTGTTAGGGTTACCCTAAAGTAGCTGTGTCGTTCTGTAGGGAAACACGCAGCTATAAGCTTTAAGTATTTCTAGATTATCCATAGAGTATTTCAAATTACTTTGTTTCCTTTGTCAAAAACTGACTTTATTTGGTTAAGTAAGGCGCAAGAAGTTGGTACAGCAACTTGCTTTAGTCTTGCTGCTGCAGGAGTCTCTGCCAGGAGGTCAGTGGTACCAACCTGTTTGATGCATCAGTGCTGGCAATATTTAGATGACCTCTCTTTTCCCAGGAACTGAAAGTGTGTGGTTACAGAGTTAAAATTCCCATGTTTATTCCTCATCTTCCAAAATGCTGCCATTTTCTGCAGTACAGTAGGAATGCAAAGCTGTAGTTAGGGAGACTTGCTTTCAGCCTGATGAGCACGAAGATCGAACAGGAGTTTGTTCAGTTCTGTCTTGCTCCATAGGAACTCTGTGCCATACATCTGTCTGCAAGTAGTTAGGCACATTCCTTTTTGGATGTAATCGAATCTCCTTGTCTTCCTAAGTACATGTTACTAGACAAGGTTGCTGGTGTTGCTACTACATACTGTACTTTGGGACTGAACACAAGTGAGTTATGAAGTGTTAAGTGGAGGCAGTGGAATTGTGAACACACCTATATACGACAGGACTGCTGACATCAGTGGGAAGTGAAGACAGTTGTACCCATAGAAGAAATAAAAAATGTAGAAAAGGGGAGAACAGAAACAATTGGAAGCAGAGAGCCTGATAGAGCTCACAGACGGGAGCCTCCTTTGTGCTGTTCACCAGTTCAAACCTGGAAGAGAGAAGCTGGGAGGGATGGATGCCCCAGAACGGGATCAGCAGGATGGTAAGTGATGGGTAGTGCCTCCTTTTTCACTTACTACTGCTGTTTATTGAGAGGCTTGATCCATAGGAATAACAGCACATGTGATCACAGCAGCTGAAACATCCCAATCCCTGCACTACCTGCAGTGGGCATTGTGACTGGCAAGGCAGGAGAGGCTGTGGTACAAGTATGTTTGTATAAACACAAGATGGAAGTGACAGCTGTTGTGACGAGTGTTTCTGTTTCCTTTTTAAAGGGAGAAATGCTTTTAGAAATAAGGAAACTTTATTGCAAAGCAGAGGCAAGGCTTTCATTACTTTTAAATTCATAGTTCTCTCATATCTCAACTGTACAATCTTTTCATTGCCATCTTAAATTCACTTTACTGCTTTTTAGCTAATGTCTTTGCCAGAGGTGTTCTAAAACTCCAAAGTTTTTGTATTGTGAGGACATAATCAGACATCTAGGCTGAAATAATCTCTAGTCTTTGCCTGCTATTACATATGTGCATGTTTGCATTGCCTGCATCTTCATGGGTGAGTTTGTCCATGCGTAAAACATTCACATATAAACTTGGATTTGGTGTGCCAGCTGATGGTGATTTAAGCTGCCTGTACTGAATAGTTTCATCTGAGGGAACTTCAAAATTACTGATGAGCAGAATCTCATGTTCAGCTTGATTTTGTTCTTGAGGGATCCAAGTATGAATCCTGCTGTTGACTTCTGACCCTTTCATGAATTTGGGAGGTTCCCTGACCTAGAATTTTCCTATAGGTGTTCATAGTAATCTAAACCATGTTTGATAGGCAATAGAAATTACTCACTTGAAGAAATTTGAAAGACAATATCTGTTTGTGTTCTTATGACTTCTGTGGTATCATTGGTACTGTGTCTAGACATTTTCCTTATGTGATGCTCCTGGGAAATGTGGGAAGCTGTCAGGGTGTTTTATCAATGAACAGCTTCAGAAGCTGTGCTATGCTAGTTAGGTACCAGTGATTTTTCCCTTGTATCAGTTCTGGTCTTCTGACTGCCTTGGCAAAGGCTTTCAAACAGACCAGAAATTACCTGCCGATAAATAGTTTTAGGGGAACCAGACATCTCCTCTGTTTCCAACTTACTGCAATGTACTAACTAATGATCTCACTGTCTACTATTTTTCCATTGTGTAGTTCAAAGGAGCTGATCCATTTCTGCTAAGTTTTATGTTCAAATTTCATTTCAATTAGACAAACTCTTTTGTTACAAGAACTAAATATTGTCTGAGTTTGCAATATCCCAGTGTAATGTAAATTATATTAAGTACTTTTTCTCTAGTATGCATGTATCTAGCAGTGGCAATTAAAATAAATTCCGGTGGATTTCTGTATCCTCAGAACTCCTTACCCCCATTTCTTGATACTTAACTGTCTCTGAATGAGAGAAAAGTCTATGGGTCTAAGGAGGCTGGAAACTAAGTCCGAATCTCTGTTTCAGAGCTTGTCACTTGCACCTTTTCTTTAATCCTCGTATGGACTAGACTTGTAATTCAAAGTCTTCTCTGGTCTCTCTGCAAAGTGGCTGAAAAGCTGCAGGTGGAAACCCTGGGGTTTTTCAGGTATTAGAGTTACAGAGGGCGATCTGCAGGGCAATGCCAAACATGGTCTTTCCAGTTGCAGAGCAGCAGAACACAAGTCGTGGGCCATTTGTGTACTTTGGGCACCAAACCTGTGTGCTTTGTCACACAGCACGTGGAGTGCCACGCAACTTGCAGCTTTTGAGAAGAGCTCTGTTGTGATATGTCTGTTAATGTAATTAATGCTTCTTTCTGTGAGCGCAAATAAAAGTTATTGAGGGATATGTCACCTTTATTATCCAATAGGAAGCTCTATAACCATCCTGAAACCTAAAGATCTGTTTTCACTTCAGTGCCTGAAGTAATCCCAGACTGAAAATAAGCCAACTGTGTGCTTGGGGATCTCAGGATTTGCTTTCATTCTTCCAGAAAGTCTCTGGGGGTTTCTTCAGTTTTGTTTTTGTTTTCTTTTAAATCTGCGGAACTTTGGCCTTGATGTGAGAGCCCCCACAATAAATTGAATTCTCATAAAATCATCAGGAGAGAATTAATAGTTATTATCAGAATGAAGAGTGAGCCTGAAAAGAAATGTTTTTATTGTAATCTGTAGTATTGCTTTAGTCTTGTCAATCATTTAAGTACTCAACAATATTTAAAATGGATATTTTCCATTTTAAAAAAAACCCCTGAACATCATCTTGTTTAAATATACCTTTGGTTCCAAGAGGCAGCTGAAGGTTCTTAAAAGCATATATTATTATTATTTATATCTATAAGCTTCAGAAATTATAATTTGGGCCCCCTAAATTAATTACACTGGTCTAAAAATAATGAACTTAAACAATAAATAACATAGGCTCTTTCTGTTATTTCCTCTGTAGTCTGTGGCTTTGGAAACTTTAGGGTGCAGTCAAGTTGTAGTTTTGGGCCTTTGTCTGGACCATAAGGGCTGAAAGTTTACCATTTTATTTATGGGAAACCTGAGATTCTTAGAAAATTAATGGATTCTAGCCAAATTTGAGGGCTCTAAGAAAAGCAATGACCTGAGACTCACACAGTATTTGCTCTCAGCTCATGTTGTAGTCAGTTTGATAACTGTTACTTGTATCACCAATTTCATTAACTGCAGATGCTCCTTCCTCTTTTACAGAAGTATAAAATAGATTTGCAGAGGGGCTCAGGGATACGTAGGACTTGGCATTTCTGCTGAGTTACTTTCAGCTGATAGTACATACATGTAAGCAGCCACCAAACTGAGACTACCTGTGCTCCCCCTTCCAAGAATAGAGACTAGATCCACCCTCTGAGTGTTTGCACAGCAGCTTTTAACCCCTCTTTTCTATGTTCTCTAAAAGAGGCAGAAACAAAACTCCTGGGCTTTTTTCAAGCGTCTTGATCTTTTAACACAGCTTCGTGCACTGTGTATTTCACTGCTCCGAAAAGATTGTAAAAGAATGTAAATGTATGTGGTTTGAATTCTGGGTTAAAATAGAAAATATTCTATTTCATGGAATAGTAGGATAATTACTACAATAGTGCATCAGATTACTGTAAAAATACTTAATGCTCCCTGCTGCATACATAATGTTTTAGTTAAATTATCTACTATGTTTATGTTACAAGCCAAGAAAATCATACGTATAAAACTTTGCTTGTTCAAATAATAGATTTTTCCGTTTTCCAGTCAACATAGAGTAAGAAATTCATCAGTGATTGAAGTTCCCAAAGAATGGAAAATTATGGTTTGGGGCTGAGAAATCTGATTAATTGTGAAGACATTTAAGCAAATGTAACATCAATTAAGTACAGTTATTTATTGAATAGAACTGAAAACTGAGGAACAGGAAGGGAGTGCTTGGTAGGTTTTTTAAAGCTCTTTAGTATCTCTTTTGTGCTTACAGCATCAAAACAGGGTGTAAGGTTTCTTTCAATAAGGCTCCTGTGGGGAAGAATTGCTACTGCAGCTTGTGCTCTGTACTTGACTCAAATGAAATACACACCACCTCTCAACATTTTCTTCTCCTAATACAATTAAATCCATGCAGGTCGTGCTGCAAGGCAGGAATGGCTTAATGAACCCCAGGTGCCAATTTGCAGTGAAAGCCCATCACCTGGAATGACATGCCTTTTGTTCATTTGACTGGCCAATTTAGCTTATATAACATGAAGATAGAGTTCCCATGGGATTATTGCCAATTTAGATGGTCTGAAAGGAATCTTGTTTCATTCTCCTTCTTTGTGTGAGGTATTAAGAAGATATTACCTATTGCAACCTGTTCCAGAGCAGCAGCATCTCTGTGGAGTGCTGTTTTCCAACAGGAGCACAGTGAGGTCAGCAGAGCTGAAGATGGGTAGCATAGAGTAGATTTTAACCTTAAATGGAGATTATATGGATGCTTGGCATGGCCTTGATTGCTCAGCTGGTAATGCCATTCTGTTTCTGCCAGGACACAGACCTTAATTCTCTCCTGTAGACAGTCAGATGTGCATTTCCTATCTAAGGGGAAAGGGAAGCTGCTCCTGTTTAAACAAACACATGGAGATCAGCTGGACAGAAAACGTTTGATTCCCCTGGTTGTCAGTCTGTAATAGAAAAAAAGAATATATATATATGTATGTATATTTTGGTTTGTCATCTTTGGGCATTTTCACGTCTGCATTATAGTTATGGTATTTTTTGTTAAATATTTATTCTCAGCCTCACTAGTAAAAGAGTTTTTCTACAATGCATGTATTCTACGTTAATGCAATTATCAATACTTTGATACAAGAGAACTGAATATGTTGTCAATCATATTTAAGGTCAGGTCTTTTGTTCTATAAAAATTCATCACTTTGTAGATGGAGTCAAAACATTTATACAGCAAGGTCTTTCTGAACTGAAAATGAGTCCCAGAGGGGATCTCGAGGTGTACCAGAGAGCCTGAAAGAAATTGGAATCTGTGTTATTCTGAAAATCACTGCTCGTTTACGCCTGCTGAAGTGCCTGAAGTAGCTGGACTGGCTCAAGTGTTGCAGAGAGGGATTGTGGCCTGGGCTGGCTGATACACTGGACTAAGTCAGAATTGCTTATAGCAGAAGGAACAGCTGTGGTTTACGAAAAGAATGACAGAGCTTGTGTACAGGAGAGAAGCATGGGCCATTGGCAGGGAGGCAGAACCTTCAGTGAAGGGTATTTCATGGAGCCCACTGGAATCGGGATGGCTGATGGTCAGCAGTGCCAAGAAAGTGGTCATTGTGCACATTTGACACAGAATTAGGAATAGTTTTAGTAGCTTTTGTGTAACAATAATGGTGATGTTTTGAGTAATGTCATAGGTGATACCATGAAGTGGTTAGTGAGGGTTTCCAGTTAAGAATGCAGCTCTCTTTGAAACTTTAGGAGCTGGTTGTAAGAAAAGAAATATTACCTGCTGCTGAAAACAAGTGTATATCCTTACAAAATCACTGGAGATAAGGGAAAGATAAGAATGATATGGATTTATGAAATTGTAACTATTTTTACCTAGAAACAACAAAAAAGGTATTTTATTATTTCAGTACTTTTTTCTTCGATAGGGTTGTGATCATTAGCATTGCTTACATAGAACATCTCAGATACACAGAATCCCCCAAGCACACCATAACCATCTTGTATTTCATGTGCATGTGAGGGGGCTTTGAAATTGAGCAAGACTTTCATACTAAAAAATACGATACATAAAATTGGATAATTACGTAGGTTTAAAATAGAAGTAGTTCACAGAATGTGTATTCACTAAGCTGACTTGTTCTTAAGGAAACTTATATTACATTTCATTTTGACTCATAGAAATGTATTAGTAATCTTTCATGCTTCAGTAATAAGATCCAGGTAGTAAGAGCTGCAGATCAGAAGGTGCCAAGAATGGTCACGAGTGAGGAAAGCTCTAGGCTGGGTCAGATTTGCTGCCTTCAGCAAAACTATTGCATCTCTTGGCCACTGTGAGAATGGCTGACTAAACATAGAACCTTTCTCCTGACTATAGTTTTGCAAGGTTTCTGCATTTTTTATAAAAATTTCTGCAGGTCTTTAGCTTCTTAAAGGCAAGTTAAGTGGGAAGGAATCACTTTTACCTGATTTTGGCAATGAAATTAATAGCTGGCTTAGGACCATTATGGAACCAGCAGATGTAGCCTCTGGTAGTGTCTTGACAGGAAAACCTCTTTGTCAGAGAGGTAGAATGTCAAATCAAGCCTTTTAAATATCACAGAAGTAAAGTTCAAAGTATAATTCACAAGTATCTTTTGAGCATGAAATATATAAACTTCTCTGTGTTTCTTTTTGAGATTTTACTTTTAAGCCTGCTACCTAATTCGCTGATCAGAGCTATTTTACTGAGTGTTGTTCAAGAGTAAGCTTTACAGAAATGTCTTCAATCTTCACTGTTTCATGAGTGTTTTCCTTTTGAATTCAGGAACACAGGAAGCCATTGCAATGTGTCTGCATGTAGAGACAAAACAAGGTGTCAATGAAACCCTGTGTGACAATTCCAAGAGGCCACCACCAATGACTCGTTCCTGCAATATGAAGCTTTGCCCTCCAAGGTACACTGTAACAATGGAATGGGGTTGTGGCAAAGAAGTGGTTAATAGGACTTATATAAACATTGGTTTTCTCAGTAAAGGTTCAGATTGCAGGACTGTGGTCATGCTTTGGGGTGAAATTTCACTACTTCTGTTTTTAACAAGGTTTTGGGATTGGGGTGGTTTTTGTGTCTTGTTCACTCCTTTTCCACTCTTCACATCTCACAAATAAAATAGGAGAGATTTTCTGAATTAAATCTCTTCTGTGTTGAATGATTACCAGAGTTGGAAAAAAGAGCCTTGACTATTCTAGTGATAGAAAGAAAATTTTGAGGACCTTTCACAAAAAAACAGAGAATAATTGCTTTCTATCCTTACCAAATAGAAAAAAAAATGAAATAATGACTTAAATGTACCCTCATTTAATGCTTCTTTAGTAGCCCCACATAGTTCTTATGGCTTCTTATATTTATTGGGAGATTCTGGGGAAAGAACAAACCCAGTACAAATCCAAGCTCTTTTGGTCACTTGAAAGGGCCATATGTGAAATGTTGACCTGTGCTGCCTTATTTAGCCACTTTTGATCACTAACATCCCTGATCCTTTGCATATTGTTTCTGTGTGTTCACAGAAACCTGCTCTTTTTAGATGTAGGGAAGAAGTTAACAGGAACAGGATGTTTTATAGAAAACATATACACACTTAAAGGAAGTTTTGCAAATGTAGGAAAGGTCTATTTACATATTTACTTTTATAAATGTAAACGTCAGCAGGTTGCCAACAAGCTGTTTTTAAGATGAGCACTCCAAAAGGAAATGCTGGAGTTGAATTTGTCTGAAAATTACACTTTATTAGTTAATAACCTCTACATTTGCTTGTTACCTGCAAGTTTATAAATCCAGTTTATAATTGTGTGTTACAGCCAAACCAGAGGGGCATTTTAGCGATTGATCACTCACTGTGCCTGCAGTTATGCTTTTTGGTGGGCCCTGTTTGGGTAGGATTGCTCCTTCCCCACTCTGAGGTGTGCTGCTGAAAGCTCAGCTTCTGTGTGTGCTGTTGGAACAGGTGGCAGAGTGGCCCCTGGAGACGCTGCTCGGCGACCTGCGGGGTTGGGATCCAGACACGAGACGTGTCCTGCCGGCAGCCCGGAGGATCTGCTGTTCCTGCTGAGGAGTGCAAAGAGCAAAAGCCTCATTCTTTACAAGCTTGCAACCAGATTGATTGTCCTCCTGCCTGGCACGTTGAGGAATGGCAACAGGTATGACTGGGTTAAAAATGTTCCCCTGGGCCAGGGACTTGAAATTCTCAGGCAGGGAAGGTAGTTCCCCGCCTTCTGTATGTAGGTGCTTCAACTTCTGTGGTTAGATCAAACTAGCCCTGGCTCAGAAGCACTGCTTTGGCTACTGCACCAGTGGGCACTTGCAGAATGAGGTGTAAGTCCTTTCTATGAGTTCAGGAGGGTACCAGTTATTCAGACATCNTTTTTTTCTTTCCTTTGTTTTTGTGTGTCTCAAGGACACACAAAACAAGGACAGTTTCCTAAGCTCCCACCAGATGTATTAACTGGTGAGGGACATAGGCATATCTGTATATAAGATGCATGTTTTTCATCAAGATTTCTACTACTTGTTTGCATTCAGGTGGTATGTTTGACTTTTGAACTCATCCTCATCATCTCTGATATATTAAATATTTTAACAGAAGAATTTTCTGTGCTGCTTGGTGTTTAAGTAGATGTAATTTTTCAAGGGAGGGGGAGGGCAGAACCTGCACTGTTTGCCCACATTAACAGTGCTGGTGAGCCCAGATGTCCATGCAGGTGTATGTGCTATGTTTTATTCTTCTTCTCAGTGCTCACGTACTTGTGGGGGAGGGATCCAGACCCGCAAAGTGTACTGTAAGCAGCTGTTGACAGATGGAAGTTTCCTGAAACACCCTGATGACATCTGCCAGGAACCTAAATTACCAACTAATAAACCATGTGCAAAAGTTGATTGTCCTCCTCAGCTGGTCTTTGGAGAGTGGTCCAAGGTGAGCAAACCTCTGCAACAGTGAACTGAAACCCTCAATTGCAATGTGAGCTCTAAGATTTGTGCTTGGGTGAGCAATCTGTTTGGAGCAGTAAATTGACAGGGCAGCTGAAGGTTTCCCAAGGTGTGTACCTGGACTAAACTGTTCATGAAGTTGCTATGCCTACAGGCCAGACTGGTCACAGTCCCTTTCCTGAGCGGTCTTTCAGTTGCTGAAGGACAGGCTGTAATGCATTGCATTCATTCTACCAGACGTGTTTAGCCATCAATGTCATGGTGCAACTTCCAAACAGTAAATCTTTGCATTATTCTGGAATATGTCCTCCTTCTTTCATGTTAAATGCAAATAGACTATTGTTTCCCAGTCAAAAAGATTTAGAGAAGTGAATTTAGAAGCTGCAATTACAGGTCAAGGCAATACAAACTAGGAGAGAGGGCTGAGAGACTGTTTAGAATAGTTTCTCTCATACTAGATCTCAGTGCTCTGTTTTGGCCATGGCTGAACATAAATACTGTTGTATTATTTTAATTCCTAAATTGCTTGCTGGAAAAAGCTTTCTTTTATTCTTACTGTGTGGAAAAGTGGAAGTAGCTTAATAACTAGATAACACAAGGATTCATATGAAGTAGAGTATGTGGAACCCCCCTCAGAACTAAAAATTAAAAAGAAACCTCAACAAAATAACGTAGTTTAAAATTAGCATGTGTGGTTGGGACACCGAGCTTAGCCTGCCGATATCCTTCCTTCCACAGTGCTCAGTAAGCTGCGGTGTTGGAATCCAGAGGCGGAAACTTGCCTGCCAAAACCTAACAGCAAAGGGCCAATATGTCACATTAAATGGATCAATGTGCAGTGGACTGTCTCCTTCACTGCTTGTAAGGTCTTGTCAGATGAATGCCTGCAACAGTAAGTATGTTACTTTATCTACTTTCTTGCTGATCTGGAAGGATCTATTTATAAAGAGAAGTTTATATACATGTGCATTCACTCATCTCCCTATACTTTCACAACATTACTAATCTGACACAAACTCAGTGTCAAAATTACTGAACAAGTAATAACATGATTTTTTTTTATCTGCCAATTAGAAACAAAGGTTATGATCTCAAGAAGCAGTTTTGAATACATGTTAAGCTCTCACTCTCATACTTACCTATATTTGATGTGATTTATCCTTTACGCTATTCCAACTTTAAAAAAAATCCATAAATTAACTGTAAATTATAAAAGACATTAGAAAAGATAAGAATCCAGTTCTGCCTTGTCTTTTCACTATACATTTGTATTGCACTGGACATTTAATTTAGCATGATGGAATTCAAAACCTGAAACTCTGTGCCAGTGATAATTTTAGGTATAATTCCTCTTTCCTATAGAAATTGAAATCCCTGTCTCATGAGCTTTGCAGGAAGTAATGACAGAACTTTTAAAAAAATCCAATATTTTATTGCTGTCTGTATAAGAATCTTTTCAGAAAGATTGTCGATAGAAATTGTACAATTTGGACACAATTGGTTGTACTGATGGTAGTTGCACTAATTGCATGTGTGTAACGCCAATGGAAATACCTCAGTGATACAAAGTATATTCAATTACATAAATTAACTTAGAATAGACTGCTCTAAATGCAGGTTTCTTATGTCTGTGCTCCCTTTCCTTCATAAAAACCTGGATTGCAGGTTTGGGGAGCAGGGTGCTGAGAAGAAAGGAAGAAAGTAGAGCTTTTATTTTTGAGTTGGGGTAAAACCAAAAGCCTTCATCAGTGGCCTGGTTTTGATCACAGACCAAATAGATATGTTTTGACCCAATTCATAGTGCTGTCAAGAAATAGCTACTTTATACATCTTGAAGCTTTGCTTTAAAATTATTCACAAAACAAAATAAGAAATAGCATAATTACTGATTCATACATAATATGAAACTTCTTTTCCTGGCCTGCATTTCAGATTAACATGCCAAAATCCTGAGGTTCAAAACTCCACTTAAATAAAGCCCCGTGGACTTTCAGGAATGTCCTTGGCATAAGGTTTAATAAAATATTTTGAGCTGCATATCTATCTGAATTTAATTAATTGTGGATAGTTGAATGGCAGTGTAGCTGCTTTGCAAATTGCTTAGTTCAGACTGATATTAAAGTTACAATGCCAGCTTCCAGCACAGTGCCAAGGGAGCAGGACAGTGGCCTGCAGAGGGAAGCCATCAGAGTGAATGGGTGCAGATCAAAGTCACCTGGGGCACCCTGTCCCCTCCTTTCACATCCACAACCCTTCGGAGCAGGGCAGCCCTCGCAGCTCAGCTGTGCCTGGCAGTCCTGCAGTGCAGCAGGAGGGCAGGGTACGGTGTGAGGAGTCTCTGTACCCCTGGTGCAGTTTGGGTCCCGCAGAAGGAGCCAGGGCAGGGGCAGCCCCGGGCTCTGGATTCACAGGAACGTGCAGGAGGCATCTCCTCCTCCTGCAGCCGTGGGTTCAGGCTGCTTTGGGGTGGGAGCGAGTGGAGGGCAGGAAGGCAGCATGGCTGTAGGATGGACAGGCAGTGAGCTCTACACAAGTTGTATGGGGGTGTTGTGGGTGCTTTTGGGGGTTTTTGCCTTGGAGAGCAGTTTCTGAACGTGCCTCCTCAAGATGATGAGTCTGTGGTGCTGAGTGCTGAGTCATTTTTAACTTAATCCTTTGCCCTGAGACTAGTAATTGTAGCTGTTTTCTGACTTAGTAGTGCTTATTAAGTAGAAACATTCCTGACTCTGGGCTCTGAGAAATAGGAAATAACACCAGTCTAGCCCTGAGGTCACTGGGACCCGAAAGCCAGCTGAAGCTACTGAGGACCATTAGAGGTCACAGATGCAGATGGTTTTGTATCAGGTGATAATGAGGTCCAATGGCTTCAGCATGATATATTCCTTAAGTAAGATTACCTTTACTCTCAGGCTGTTACCTCAGCAGCTGCAAGATTGGATGACACTAAGGGTCTAGAGAATGCATCCTTATGTGGCCTCAGACATTCATATGACCTTATATATTTCTATAGCCTGCCATCCACAACTCTGAACTTTGTTTCACACTGAGCCTTGCTCACCAGTCACCAGTAAAACTGCACACACCCTTTAGTGTTGAACTGCTAATGAGAGTTAGTGGTTTGTCTTTTTTTAAAAAATGAAATGGATGAGACTTGTTAACATATTTATAAGCATGCACTGGGTTTAATTCCATGTTGGAATAACTAGTGTAAACAGACCACAGCCCGAAGTATTTTAATTTGTGTGTTTAAAGTTACACTTACTGTGTCTGTAAGTTGGATTTTGGAAATGGAAGATTTAATACTGGAACGCTTCCCTGAAAATAAATATTTGGGGCCCAATAACTTATTAAAAACAGGACGCCACTTTAATAATTTTTGTATACTGAGTGCCTAAAACAATTTATTTATTGTACCACGTGAAATGGTTGAGGGAACCATGTATCTGGATAATGAATCCTGATTTAAAAGCTGTGTAATTATGAAACCATGATATCCCCACAGGTCTGAACTCATTACCCAAAACATTGAAAATAACCATTTTGTTTTATAAGCATGAGAATGCACTCTAGGGTGTAGTTCCTACAGTGTACGCACATATTGAATGCTTTAAGCATTTAGTTTTTCACCTATTTCTTCACAGCATATTTGAAGCACATGTATGTTAGAAACATGCAGCTTTTCAAATATCATTTGCCATCAATGTAGTTGTCTTTTTATTCAAGTACCTACCTAAAGGAATAGTAGTGCTGATTTCAGATTCAGAGCATCCTGAGAAGTGTTTTGACCTGTGTGTCCATTTCCTGACTCATCGGTTCATTCTGCAGGCTCTGAGTTTTCTCTTTGTCACATACCAAAAGGCTGGGTCACCAAACACAACTGGATTGTTTTCTAACACCAACATCAGTGTTTCCTGACTCTTCCCATCTGGATAATGTCATCTTGCATAGAAGAACTCAGGGGTTTATGACCTTGTTCCACACCTCCTGCTGCAGTGCCTTGCTCCTCACCCTACCCAGTGTTCTCCATCCGATTAGTTCTGCTGATCAAAGCAGGGCACAGTGCTTGCCAGCAGTGAGTCAGCACAGTGGTATCCAAAACATTGCAGTCTCCAGTGTGCCTACCCAGGCACTGCTAGGATTCATCCAGGCAGATGAGTCCTAGAAACCTTCCAGGTGGCTGCAGTACAGCACAGGAGGAGCTTTCGAATGCCCACTGTTTCCATGCTCAGCCTGCACAAAGCTTTATGCTGATGCTGCCTGCTTTTGTCAATTCATCTGATCTCTGTATTCAGTGTCTCGAACTTTTGCCTTATTCCTCTCTTTCCTTTCTTCCCTCTCTGCTTTCTTGGCACTGCACTGTGAGCAACTCATCTTTCAACCCAAAGAAATTACCCTCAGCCACTGATTACAGGGTGGCTTTGCCTGTTGCATGTAATGTGTCTTCAATGACTGTTTCTTTCACCCCCTGCATCGCTATCAGTTTGGCTTGACTCAGGCAACCAGCACAGTCAGCCAACAATTTAAATTAACAGTCAACGGGAACCTTACTTTTCGGATAGGTTTTGTTTTATTTATGTCATTCTGCACTCAACAGTGCCCAAATGTGGGGAAAGTGATAATGTGTTCACAATTTTTTTTAATTTAGTTTTTTCATTCCCATCATGTCTAGCCTTTCTGACGTAGCAATAGGAAATAAAACCATAATAGGATCATATATATGGAATAATGCATAATACATGTATATATACATTTACATATGTGTGCACCATCTATATCCTTCCTATAGGTATATGTTGCCTGTATCCTTTTATTGTTAGGAGATTTGGGGAAGAAGCAATAGTATTCTTGGCTGGAGCAGGGGAATGTTATGGTTTCATGTTGTTCATATTTTTGCATTTTTGTGACTCAGATAAAAGCTCTGTGTGTTGCAGTCTGACCTGAACAAAGTCAGGAAAATCTCTGTGAGGCATTCTGTGAAAAGCAGATTTTGTAAGCATGACTGCCAGTGATTAGATGCTTTTCAACACTTTGTTTTCTTGCAGAGATTAAACCCAAAAAGTTTTCTGCCCAAGGACCTCAGATTGTCAGTATTCACCGAGTCTATATTCAAACAAGACAAGAGAAGCGCATTAATTTTACCATAGGAAGCCGAGCCTACTTGCTTCCAAAAACATCTGTTGTAATTAAGTGCCCTGTACGAAGGTTCCAGAAATCACTGATCCGTTGGGAGAAAAATGGACAACACTTACAAAACTCAAAAAGACTTGGCATCACTAAGTCAGGCTCGCTGAAAATACATTGTCTCGAAGCCGCTGACATTGGTGTGTACCGGTGTATTGCAGGCTCTGTGCATGAAACGTTTGTACTCAAACTCATTGGTACCGATAACAGGCTGATAGAACCACCAGCCCTCAGGAAACATGCCAGTGAGAGCAGTAATGCAGACCACAACGAGGCCAACAGCTTTGGGGCTAAATGGCATAAAATGAGCAAAATGTGGCAAATGTGGAG
Organism: Campylorhamphus procurvoides; assembly: GCA_013396655.1. Classification (NCBI taxonomy): domain Eukaryota; kingdom Metazoa; phylum Chordata; class Aves; order Passeriformes; family Dendrocolaptidae; genus Campylorhamphus; species Campylorhamphus procurvoides. The sequence continues at coordinate 1,039,817 of WBMV01007169.1, read as the reverse complement.
TAAGAAGAATGAGCTCTACCTGGGTGACAGGCAAGTAAGTGATCAGCCGCTCCTTCGAAGCCTTGAAGGCTTTGGGAGCAATTCAGCAGAAGACTTCAGCTCTCGTGAGTTCAGGAACAAACGCCTGGAGGCGGCGGTTCTGCAGGGCGCCTACAGCATGGACACCGCGCAGTTCGAGGAGCTGATCAGGAACATGAGTCAGCTCATTGAAACAGGAGAGGTCAGCGATGACTTGGCATCCCAGGTCATTTACCAGCTGATTGCTGAATTGTCTAGGCCTCCACAACCAACTACCGAAAAATGGAAGGGGGCCCAGGATGAGAAACTTGCCTCGAAACTCATGGGCAAATCGCCCAACGGATCTGAGCGTTTCAACACAAAAACAGTTGATAAGTTCCTGTTTGACCAGAAGGCTCCAGTTATTATGAGGCGAAAGGAAATTCCTCGAGTTTCCCTCAACAAAACAGTAACTGTACAAATTGGAAATACAGTTTTTGTGACCAAGAATACTCATGCTGTCAATCTTCTGTGTGAAACAGCTGGTGTTAGTGAAGTGAAATATACTTGGACAAAAGATGGCGAGACATTAAAAACCTCTGAGAAGTAAGTAAATACCTTCTCTTTTACTTTTGAATGACTTACTGAATTGCTTTCAACTGTAAAAATCCACCCTGCTGTGCAATATTAGAACATCCTGTTATAAAAATGAGATAAGCATGACCACTTGGCCTTCCATCTATTTAGTAATTTATTTTTATTCTTTCAAGCGTTTGTCACATTGTTTGGCTTTACTAATGTCCAAGTGTTTGTCCTGTTCCATAATAGTACCTGGGAGGATACTTTTATTAGGTGAAATGTTTTGGATGTCCTGACCGTATTTTTTATCTGCTTTAATCATTTCATCTGTGTCAGAAAAAGGGCACTTTTATCTTCAAATTAAGAAGCCCATTAGATTCATTCAGATACCAAATATAGTGGGAGCACATTAAAAACATCTGCCATGGTATAGATGAATATAAAGCTTAGCTGTTAACTGTTCAAAGAAAGATGCCACTGGTACCCTCACCATCCTTCAGCACAGTAAATGTTTAGCTATAACTAGAGCTGCATAACTTCAACTGAAAAAGAAAAATGAGCTTCCATGGGGTTTTTTTTGTTTGTTTTTCAATACTTTAAAATGTTTCTATTGAGGACAGTGAAATACAAAATAATAAAGAACCTGCATTGCCATCACATTTGAGAGCTTTACCTGAAGAACAAGTACATCAAGAGTGTGCTATAGTCAGATATTTGCTCAAGACTGAGCAAATACTTCTATTTCACTGCTGATAAATTAGAGGCTCACCTGATAATATTAACATTGACTGTGTGTGTGAGCCTCTTGGAATTATAGCTAGCTCCTAAGTAATGAAAAAAATGATTCTGAAATGATAAAGGCACTTTTGGATATTTCTCAACATACTTAACTGATTAAATGCACTGCCAAGAAAAATATACTTCTGCAGGGCTATCAATTAAAGCAAAGACACCAAAACTAAGTCTTTTTAAAAAGTGAAAATGTTTTTGGAACCATGTAGGTCCCACCAGTTATGTTTATTTTATGAAATACGCATAATTTTCCATTAATTTGTTTCAAGTGATGCTTTGATTTTTTTGGACATGATGGTGTTTTGTTTATTCACGAGTATGCTTGCTTTCTAATTTTAGCTCTGACTGATATTCTTTCACTTAAGGCATATATTAGCAAAGTAGGTTTATTTTCTATTTTTTTCCCAGTAAGTTTTCTTATACACAAACCCACATATATGTGTGTGGACTCAAAAGCCAGTAAGATCAATAGTGTTGCATCTGAAAAAGAGTGTGAGGACGTAAATGGCTTTTACCTGTCAGGTTTGTAAAGGGTGATGTACCTGGGCCATGCACAAGGTCGTTTGTTTTATTGAAACATCAGTATTTTTAATTTTAGTTTTTCTTGAATCTGTTTTGTAAGTGTACTCATTGTGGAGAAAATACCCACAGATCTACAGGTTTTTTGGATGCAAAGAGTGTATGGCAAGTCATGTAACTTAGTGCGGAGAAATGCAATAAGGGAGAATTGGTTTTATTTTCAGCTGCTTGCCCAGCTTGTGATGCTGTCTCTAATATTTTTGCCCCTCAGAGGGCAGTCAAGGTATTCAAGACACCTGTGAGGTTTTGGTGGAAGATTTTAGCTTCAGTGATGATTTAAGCAAAGCCCAAACAATCCCAACCCCACAGTAACTTGAAAGTCAGTCAGACCATAGACTTGTGGATTTCCCAATCCTGCTGAAAACCAAGCTTGCTGTGGAGAGATCAATTTCTTGCCAAGCCTAATACTTCTAATTGTGGTATTCTGATTTATTCATGCTGTTGTTCCCAAGGGATCCTGGTTTGTAGTAGCAAATGCTCTGTCCTTCCATGGCTGCAACTAGGACACAGCTCTGGAGAACAAGAAGATCTGGAGTCTTCATTGTGTGTATCCCTGAGCATCACCCTTCTGTCACCAAAGAGGAGGCAATCTGTTACTCTGTGTCTTGCTCTAGAGCAGAAAACTCCTAAAAATTAGTTTTTTCTGCTCTAACCCTTGCAAGAATATTCAGCTGGGTTTGACCCAGGGTAGTAACCCTTGATTTCCATGCTTATTCTGCAGGGTGATCCTGGGCACCACTGGAAAAGTGCAGATTCGGAATCCTACTCCAAAAGAACTTGGCACGTATGGATGCCTGGTTGTTAATGACTTTGGTTTTGATATAGAAACATCATTGCTCTTGCATGCAGGTAAGACTGTAGCATGCACAGAATTGGGCTTTTATGTATATACATCCATATATGTGTGTGTCTGTATATAAATATATAAGCACACCCATCCCCACTGCAATGTGAAATAGTTTATTTTATTGGCAATCCGTGAAACTCTGTCTGATTTAATAGGCAGCAGTAAGATGGTCTTGTTGCTCTAAAACCACAGGAGGTGTGAGTTCAGTCTGTCCATATCTATCCCACCTGTATGTTCTGGCTTCTGCTTTGCAAACTGAATTCTGTTCCAAACATAATGAATTTAAATAGAGGATCTATATTTAAAAGTCAAATAAAGCTTTTAAAACTTATTATCCCTTTAATTTCAAAGAGATTCCTGTCATCTTGTCCTCTGTGTTAAATGTGACAAATCTGGAGGCCAGCAGTTTCTCAGCAGTTGTTGGAGATACAATCGTGGCAAGAATCGGAGCAAATATTATGATTGAATGTCCAGTGAAAGGTAAGCAAGAACTGCCCTGACATTCCTGGTAATGCTGGAATCGGAAGTTTACCTTACATCTTGAAATAAATTACCAGTGAAGGCAGAAAATCATTGATCATTAGTCTCTTTTTATTAGGCATGTCACCCACGCCAGCCCTATTTCTTTTCTGCCTGTCACTTCAATTTACACACATATGTTCAGAGTTTCCTTTGAAAGTGCTTTTCTTTCCATGAGCTGGCCTAGGGCTCCATTATGGAGCTTAAAGCCCACCCGAGTGCAGGACTATCTTGCTGCAATGGCAAGCATGGCCAGCTGACTTGCTCATCAGAGAACTTTCCTTACCCTGTTTGAGATGCACATATGTCTAGACTATTGTTAAAACTGAAAATGAAATCTCCAGCCGTAGCTTAATAGCACCTAAAACCTGACATTGAAGTAAACTTACCTTTTAGAGCCATCAGTCTGCAGCTGCAGCAAGAAAACAAAGAACAGTGCCGAGCTATGAGAGCATGCAGATATTTTTCTAGCTCAACATCTGTGGAGGAGCATTAATGTTAATCAGAGGTTACATGCATTAAGCAGTTCACTGCTTCATTTTATTTCCCAGTCCTTTGTTGGAAAGGTAGATATTTCCTTTTTAATCTTATCATTGCTCTCTGTTAAGTTTAAAGTGTAAGATCTAACTCACTGCAGCAATATTCTGTCAAATATTTAATAAGCTGAGCTCAGCCCTTTGTGGAGATGATGTGTGAAAGTGCTGATAGTCACAAACGTTGCAACTGAGTGCAAAGGGTGACCTCGGAGCAGCCCGAGTACTGCTCACGTTTGTGCTGCTGGGAGGTGCATTTCAAAGGGTGTTGATACAGAACCAGGGTAGTGATAGAAATATATATATGCAAATAGCTCTGCATACAATAGTGGCGCCAGGCTGACATATATGAGGACATGTGGCTCTGCTATTCACCGTTGTACCAAGGCTAATTCTTTGATGAAGTAATATTTTCCAACTATAGTTTGGCAACTCCATGTATAACTGACCTACATCTCGAATTCAGCAGAGAGTTCATGTCACACTGTTAATATTAATATTGTTAGGATGGGTAAGCAGTTAGCAATTTAAATATAAATTAATATTTTCACATGGGACCGTAGATTTCCAAATGCTTTACAATTGTGTATATTCGTGAGCCAAACTTTAGTTATGCTGAGACACCAGTGTTGACTTAGAAAATGATTTATCTAATTGCTTTATTTCCTGTCATTGCCAAGGAAGTAAGTATTACTGTTTGTGAATAAAATAGAGCTTGCATAACTTAAAATGTCACTAAGTCTAGAAGCAGAAAAACTTTTGCGGTGATGTAAGAAGAGTTTTCCTGTTCTCCTTTCCTTTAATGAAAAGTAATAAACCAGAGGACTATATTTAATAGTACCTTATGCTAATACATTTGTTTAATAGATTGGACCCAAAAATATGTCCATTTGCAGTTTATGAGGATAAGAATGCTGACAAAACATGTGAATGATCAGGCAAACAGGAGTTTGAATCCTGTTTGAATCCATAGAAAAAATACTAATATTTCTATGCACTCCAAAAGTTCCTATAAGCTGGCAGTGTGAGTGTGCAAGAGCCTTTTATCCTGCTCATCATACATATTGATTTACAGGAATGATCTCTTGCATTCGTGAAGTAATGGCCCACTGCAAATCCTTGATAATAATATCTGAAATAAAAATGCCATCAGACAGTGATCAAACGTGACTGTCTGTCAGCTGAGGATCTCTTAGAGTGACCTGTAAAAGTGATTATAAGAGCCTTTCTTTTAGTGTCAGGGAGACCTTGGCTAGATCTGCAACTCCTCTTCCTCACTGTCCTTCCTCCTGATTGCTCAGAGACAGGAATGTGCTTTCTCTGTGCATGACAAAGTCTCTGCCTGTCCTGAGTGAAACATGGCTAGATAAGTCTTCGTGTTCTCCATGTTCTACTCGGTGCTTGGTCAGGATCCTTCTACAGAGACATTGCTTATGCAGATTTCTCAGTGGTGCCAAGCAGATACATCTGATCTTTGGGACTCTCGCTAGCCCTCAACATAGATCTGCACAAGAAGAACCATCTAATGAATCAGGTGTCTGTGTGCATGAAGAGTATTAATGCCATGCCAGTAGCAGAATTCTTAAATTGCTTTTAAATTTTTTGGCTGCAATGACTTATGAAGGCTTTTTTTTTTTTTCTGTAGGATGAATAACCTACAGTACTTTTTAGAGTTGTTCAACCCATAGTTTCCTCTGGGAATAAATCTACATATTGAAGATGTAAAGCTTAATATTTTGTGCAGTGTTGGCCTGTTTGGTAAAGGGTTTTTTTCTTTTTCATTGTTGCTGATTTGGTTCTTTTGTCCTTTTGAAAGTTTTTCTCACACACTCCAAAAATCACACTGAGACTGAAAAAAGCCTTTGAAATGCTGAAGAGCAGTGTATCCTAATAAACAGAAGAGCATCAAAGAACAGACTAAGAAAGTTATCTGAACTGCTGAAGCTGACGGTATCACTTTCTTTTCTCTTTTCAGTTTATAACAAAACTATTTTTCCACTAATTATAATAAACTCACTTTTATAGCTCCCACACGAGCATACACTAGGAGATATTCATAGCAGTCTGGATAGATTCATATTCCATTCTTACAGCCAAGAGCTTTTCAATCAACACACATGGTATAAATATCAATCCTGATTGCTCCAAATTGCTCTTGGATAACATTTATTGTATTTGCAGAAAAGATCGTCTTGTGATTATTGCTAAAATAAACGAAACCTGTCAGACTCCATTTATTGTAAAACCTTTGAAAGTTCTATGTTGAAGTAAAATAGGAGGGAAAGTGGAAATACGTATAAAATATGCGTTGTCTGCCCCTTGCTGGTGAGAGCCTGGAAGTGACACACACGGAGCTGAGGTTGTTTATCCTTTGCATTGTAGCTCTGAAGTATCTTGGCACGAAGGCCTTGAAAAGTAGAAACTCCATCTTCATCCAAATCCTGCATTCCTATGAATACATTTTGGCTCTCTAATAATAACACACTGATAAAAAAATTGTGAGAAATACACAAAACCTGTTGTATCTTTTTGCACAGAAGTTTCACAAAGGTGGACCAACTACGTGGTGTCAGTATTGGGACTTGAAATAGGGCCAGAAAAATCAAGATTTTGATTTTCCATCTGTTCCTTCATTTACCCACACCATTCCAAATGTAACTTTGATGCTGTTCTTTGTCTTCTATCCTTAACCCCTCAGAAGACACTAGTGAAGAAATATAGCAGTTTAATACATAGGATTCATTTCTTTTAGGGCTTCTTTTTGTGTTATAAAAGATATTAATAATAGATTTGAATAGTTTGGAGGAGTGAGTACAGATTTATTTTATGAGGAAGGAATGACTATTATTAGTATGACGAAAAGAAAATCTTTTGCTCTTATGCTTTTTATAGCATCTACTTTAGAGTTCTTGTTTGGATCAGACATAAGCAGGAAGGACTGAAAGAGGTACTTCAAAAGCTTAATTGTGCTTTGCTATGTGTTCTTTCACAGTCTGGGAACTTGAAAACTGAGTCCTTTTGGATATATCTAAACTGAAAGGTGTGCCCGGGGACTCTGCTTGTCACTTTCCCAGTACTGATAGGCAGTATGTCCAAAGGTCCTGGCAAGATTCTCCAAGTGGCCCAAAGCAACCCTCATCCAAATGCTCACCAGGTGTGTTTTGGGACCTTGGTACAACTATGTCTCTTCAAAGCACAACCCTGAAGCCTTCCACTGCTTTCTGATGTAGATATAACCTACAGAGTACGGGGCGGGGGGGGACACACATTTACAGCATTTCTTTTTTCTCTTCTCTCTCAGCTTTGCTAATTTTAGGAATTTCCTTTAAATTCTTAATTCATGAGGGGTTTCAGATGGATTGTGTAAAAGGAAAATAAAATGTCAAATACTTCCTACTTCAATTTGCAAAAAAGATGTCAAGAAATTCCCTGGACAAGGTTTAACGAATTCTAATAGTGTAAAGGGAGAGATGAGCTTGCTGGTTAGCACCTGATTGAATGACTGAGAGGAACAAGGGGTCAAATTTACAGTGTAGAGAGGGGGTAGGGGGCCCCAAAGACAGTTTTGGGATTTGTGATGCTCAACATTTTTATAGACGTTCTCAAAAAGAATGTGAGCAGTTAGTTGACTACAGCTGTGAAGAATGAAGATTTATAAAGGCTGGTTGGATGTAAAGCTCTGAAAAGAGTTGCAGCAGGATCACACAAGTCACATTTAATAGCTAAATGAGGGCAAAGGATGTTCGGAACTGATACTTGCAGAACAAATGTATATACAGAACAAATAACCCTAAAGGTAGACATATAGATGTGGCTGTACCTCAAGACTGACATTCAGAGGATGATCTGTGAAGTCCTGGGGGTTAGTTCCATGGCAACACCAGCACACTTGCGGGTTGCCAACCATAAAGGCAAATCAAAACTAATGGCAGAGGAATGGATGAAATAATAGAAAATATAAATTGGCCATTGCTTAAAGCTGTGGTGAATCCTGTTTGCCACTTGTTAATCTCGTCTCAAAAACTATATAGTAGTACCAGAAGAGGCAGAGAGAAGGGGAAATAGGCATGATGGTCTATGTGCTACTTCTGGTCCTGGAGCATGGGCAGGAATATTGAGGAAGGGTCATTCAGTAAGTGCCATGACTTTTGTACTTTGCCTACACTTCCCCAAGTGCCCATCATTGGACAGTAAGTGCTGTTAGACTTCAGGTCTAACTAGGGATAGCAATTCCAGTGTGGATCTTCAGTTTCTGATGGAATTATATTCTCCAAGTCCCTACGTATCCATGTACTTTATGATGATAAATGTCAGGGTCTTTGGTGATAGAGCACAGTTATTCAGTACAGTGAAAGTGTAATTACCACAGCTGGACAAAGCAGTCCCTGCCAACAGTGCTGAACTGGGGAATTGCCCTAATGAACACCAACCACGTCTTTGTTGGGGGTTGACTACAGAATTCAGTCTAGCAGTCATTAGTTGCCTAAATATAGTTGCCTTGCTTGCTTTAAATGCCTGATTTTGAAAAATATTACCCTTAAACTTCTGCAGCTGGAAAAAAGATCAAGCTCTCTTTCAGATGACAGCCAGAGAACTAAACAGAACCCAACAGAGCTGTAGCAAGAGTGGGATGGGAAGGGGTCTTGTCTGGAAACCCCTCTAAGGAGGTCACCAGATGTCGGTAAGAATATCTAAATTCTGCCAGATGCTGCTACCACCTAGGAAGAGGGGCTGGGAGGGAGCAGGAGAGGTAATACCTTTGAAAGATTGTGAGAGAAAGGGCAGTATCAGAGAGCAGGTTGGGGGATCACACCGAGTGCCAAAATATCTCATGCTGGTGCTCTATCCAAGGCTGTTATTCCTGGTGAAGTGGGCAAGATTCATACAGGGATTACAGTAGCAGCAGGGTTTGGGCTTTTTAGGGTTCACCACATTGCCCAAGCATAGTTCAGATGAATACAGAGGAAGTTTGTGAGAGAAAATATGAAGACGGATCAATCAAAGCAGTTGCTTTGTATGTTATGCTAAGGGTACTGGAGGTGTTAGTAAGTTCAGGATAAATAATAATAACCAGGCGACATTCACCGTGTATATTGCTGACCCAGAAGTGCTTCATCTGAAAGCTGACATGCAAATTTAGCCCCTGAAGTCAGGTAAACTTTTAGGGAAGTGCATCAAAATGTGCTTTGTGCCAGCACAGTTCTGCCTTGCTCTTGAATGAGAAATACAGAATACTTTATGAGATTCTATGTAGCTGGGGGAAAAATTTCTGAAGACATATCCAATGTTTTAGAGCAACTAGTTAGTAGGCCAAGATTTTTATGGTGTGCAATATTTCACAGGGCTTTCAAGGTTGGAGGAAATTTGTTTTTGAACACTGAATATTTTAAGGGCACCCTATAGTGCAGATTCCTTTTTTTTTTTTTTTTTCCTTTTTTAAACACGTGTTTTGCAGTCCTATCTGGAGCTGGAGTTTTTTCCATAACATTTGCTGTCCCAGGGCCACTCATGGCGTTTTTCATGGAACATTGAGTATTGTAGATCTGCTCCAGTGCTAGTGGAAAATAACCAGTGTTTGAGGTCAGAAAAATAGATTAAACTAATTTTAAAGTTTTATAGCCACTTAGGTCTATAGCAGAAATTTTTAAGAGGATTTAGATCCGTTGCAAGGGTAAGAGTTGCATTTTTAAGGTTTTTCTAAGACTAAGAAGGCCTGAGTTCAGGAATGCATCTTTGTTCATGAAGGACAATAACAGCCATCTTTAACTTTGTTTAATTGCATTCCCTGATAGGAAGGAGTTTAGTCTTATGCCTAAGGGCTTTTCTGACCTGGAGTTGTAGAATAGGATTGTTTGATTCTGCTGTTACCTGAATCCAGTGATAGATCTCTCATTTGAATCACTGGGATTTGTGTTGCTCTCTTGGGGATTCTGAATCTTTGGCATTTTGGGGAGGTTGTTACCTTTGGGCTCATTCTCAGCTGCATCATTGTGGAGGTGGGGTAGGAAGGGAACACGGGTGGTTACAGGTTATCTCTTACCTGTTCCCCTTTCCACACTGTCTGGGAATCAAACCAGGAATTCTTCAGCTTGAAAGCCTTGCTAAAATTCTTTAAGGGAAAAGCCTGTCAAAGACAGCGCAAAAGTTATTTTTGTTCATTTAAAGTCCCTGTGGAAATGAACCTGTATGGAAGGGAGAGTTAAGCATCTGCAGTAAAATTCAACCTTGTGCACAGGACAAATTCCTCTGTGAAGTCCTACAACTATGTCCCAAAGCTTAAATATAATTTCAGCTCATTTAAGAAAATAAAAGAAAGCAAAAACTTGTTCTTGACTTATTTCTGCTTAGTTTAGTTCCTACTTGGATAAGAGAACAGTACTTTAAACTCTTGGGGTTTTATTTACATGAGTACTAAAGGATAAAGAGGAGGTTTTAGGCCATAACTGCTTGCCTAGAAAAAAAAGAGCTTTTATCGTGTTTTGATGGTGTGCTTGAACTCTGTCCTGCAGTTTCTGTGTAGGAAAATTGGTGTTTTTCACAGTGCTACTGTAAGAGTCTTGTTACAAGAGGAATGTGGGAATTGTGTACTTTGCCTGCTTTTTCACAAGAGCTGATAGATGAGACTTAGCTCAGTGTGCAGTGCTGCATTCCAGTAGGGAAGGAAAAATGTTATCTCGGGAGCAGTAAATATGGAGTCTAATTTCTAAAGGAGAATCATTGAAAATCTGGATGCTGGAAACTTCTTCGCCTGAAATGTGCTAGTGGTGACTGCTGGGGTTGTGCTGAGTGGTGGGTTATGAGATGGAGTTTTATGCAGAGCACTGTTAAGCAAAAAGGCAAATGCAAACCTAAAAATAGGGGGTTTTAAGTGTCCTCCAACAGTAAGAGTTTCTCCTGACAGGAATTCCAGAAATGAGAGTATAAACAAGAACTCTGTCTCTCATGAGAGTTATGGCACAAAAGGATTTTTCACTGGCCATATGAACACACAGATAAACTGAAGCTGTCCAGAAGACCTTGACATGCATGTACTGCTTTGCTGAGGAATGCAAAGGAGTTGGACTATAGGGGCATCTCTTCTTTTCCAGCTTTATTACTTTAATCCATTTCTAGGGTGTCTGTTAGGAGACATGACAGAACTATACAGTCAGCCTTTTTTCTGACTGGTTTCTCTACTCTATCTCTCTGGATGCACAACTCTGAAAGCTTCATGTTGCGTTTGTGCCCTCCAGGTTTGGGTTCCCCTGAAAGACAAGGTTAGAGACCCTGATTTCTAACATACAGCTGTGTCCTGAGTGAAGAGCATGCAGAGTCCTGCCCCTCTCTCATCCTTTCATGCTCTGCTCCAGCCTGTAATAGGTCCCTGAACTCTTGTCTGCAAGGAATCTTCCATTTTTCCTTAGCTCAGGGCTCACGCTGAGGATTTGTCATAATACTCTTAATGACAACCTGACCAAAAGCCCATGAAAAGGTCACAGAAGGAGCTTGTTTTCAAATACCAGTTGTTTTTAAGCAGATAATACAATAACTCCCAGTCTCACTTTCAGATAGTGGATTGGTTTCCACATAATAAAAAGGCTGGGAGAAACAAATGTAACCATGAAATGCAGAATCTCGAAAAGTCCTCAAAATCGTCATGAAGAGGCCAGCTCAGAGGGGCTCAGCACACAGTTCACATAACAATTACTAACTCCTAGATCAAAATCTTAATGGTAGTTTTGGGTAAAACACAATGCAGAAGTGTTGTGATTATCCCCACTACAATATTCAGCTCAAATAGCTCACCTTTATGGATACGCCTTGAAGGTATCCAGGTAACATCAACTCCACTCCAAAATGACAGTGTGTGATAACTGTGTATAATGCATTGATGTTGTATTTCCTGTGATGGATTCCCCCCACACATACTCTCTTTACCTGTAAGTGCAGCACCCCTGAGATCACCTGGGTGCATTCATTGTGCAGACAGATGGACTGGTTGCTGGGCTGTCTGCACTTCTGCTCCTCAGACCTTGGATTTATGTTTGTGTGCTCACACTGTTCACTTGAGTAATGGTCTCATTTACTTGTGTGTGTGGTATTGCTCGCTTGATTCCCCTAAAGGGAAATAAATACAACTCTTTGGAGAAAGAAAGAGGAATCATTTGCTATAACTTGAGTTTAAGGTGTGTGACAGATAAGCTACTTTGAACTTAAAATGAGTGACAAAGCTATTTTGCAGATTTCTGCAAACTGAACTCCAGTCCAGGTTTTAAAAGGCTTTATGTGTCTCTGAATGGGACATGGGTAGAAGAAGAGAGACATGGCAATTTTTCTGGGATAAACTCTAGGATAGAAACCAAGTTTGGAAGAAAAATATTTCACTTCAGTTAAATCTCAAGAATGAGCTACATTTCCAAATGCTGTTGTGAGAGCAGAGGGAGTACTGTAACCTGGGGTGATAGTGGGCTGATGTTTGATAGAGGCTCAGGTTAAAAGTTTAAATTTGAACCATTCCAAATATTTTTGTGTTTTGTGGAATCTGACTGTAAACCTTTTTACTTTAGTCCCATCTCAACTGTGCTGCTTCTGGCTTCTTTTTGGCTCTGATTGATCTGTGGGATTTTGGTGCCAGTGAAGCTCATGTGGCTGCAAACTCGAGGCCTTAGATTTAAACAGCTCAGCATCCTCACCCCACCTCCTCAGCCCATCTGCATGGTAACTAAATACTCCTGAATGGCTGTGGAAAATATACAATAAAGGAAAAATATATCTGAGAATGATACACTTTAGTCAGAAAACTGGGTAAAATGGAAAAAAGACCCTTAAAAAAGACCTCTTCCTAATTCCACAAGGGTTTTTCAAAGTGGCATAGAGCTTCTTCTGGAAACTTGAAAAACAGCCTGGGTTTTGGACCCTTGTGCTCTCTGCAGATCTGTATTTGGTTTTATGTGGCTTCATTCAGTAAAATACAGATCTACATGAGTTTAAAAGCACCAAACAGCTGCTAAATTGTCTAGAATAAAATCTGTGATTGTGCAGAAAAGTGTTTCTCTCTGCTGCCTTTTGAGACAAAATGGCATGGGGAGCCTTTTCCTTCAGTGAAATAGCAGGTTCCAAAAAATATGTCTGGTTCCTATTACAGCAAAGGAAAAACTTGAGGTGTGCATTGGAAGTGCTAAGCCAGTGATTGAAATGCTAAAGTTGTTCCTAAAGGCCATTCCACATCATGAAGACATCATCTGTAAAGTAATACTGCACAATGATCTGTGAGGAGGCCGAATTACCATTCAGTATGGCTGGACCTTCCAAATGTCCCACATTCGGGTCGGCTTCTGTACCACAGCCTGGTTTGCTAGTCTTTGGTGAGCACTCACCAGTATATTTAGTGACAAAAAGAGTTCAGGTGAAAGTTTATCTGCTCTGACTTCTCTCTTTGGCTGCTCCCTATGCCATGTACATCAACCTGCCCAGTGGCATCCCAAGGATCTTGGAACTTGGAAAGAGCATTTCTTCTGCAGCAGCTCACCCAGAGCACAAGCAATAAGGTGTCTGATTTGCCAACTAGCAAAATATCTTTTTAAAAGCAAATGTTTGAGGAATGTAAAACAGTAGAAGTGCTCCCACTGGTACTGTGGAAAAATCATCTCCTTAAAAATATATGTCCAAAGTAATTTATTGATTGACATTTAAAATGACGAGTTATCTGCAAATGCTGAGGTTCTCACAGTTCAAGAGTTACAGCAGCAATGATGACAGACCTCTGGTTTTCTGTATCACGGTAACTGAGACTGCTGAACAACTGAGCCCCTATTTCTGTTCCTTTCCCTTCGCACTGTGTCGTTACAAGTTGTGTAGATCACATCTACAATTTGGAGATTCAGGAGTTTTTTTGGTATCAACTGGCCACATGTATTTTCTAATCTAGTTGATAAATACATCCTTTCTTCAAGAGAAATATTTTTGCTCCATTTATTTTTTCTGTATTTTTGGTCAGAAATTGAATATTCCTTCCTTTCTCCCTGTATTCTGGGAGACAAGTTGAATGCAAAGAGTTTATGAAGATCTTTGCATCAGTTGTCCTGACTCGGTTTGATGGTGCCACATCTCTTTCAGCACATGTGGGCTCATTGCTTTTGTAGGACTGGCAGCAGTTTTTAAAGCTGCCCATGAGCTTGGCTTACAGTACTTAACTTTTAACCTTGTGAGATACTCAATTATTAATCAGATTCACAAGTGAAAAATTTCCTTTTGAGTGTAAAAGAGTGCTTGTTTTGCTGCAATATTGTTACTTTTATTTTTCCTCTCTGTGAAATGACAAAGGAACTTGGAATTCCTGGATGTTACAGCAGCAGTTATATACATATGGTACATATAAAACCTATGGCTTATCTCTCACAATAAATGTTTTAATTACTTGCATTTTAAAGGTGTTCCCCAGCCAAGCATAACATGGTTAAAGAAGAAAGACATTCTACAAATCAATTCTCTCTTTGTTTTGAATGGCTCTTTGTTTCTGAGGAATGTTTCCTATGAAGATGCAGGAACATACACCTGCAGAGCAACTAATGCTCTCGGAAAAGCCGAAGCTGCATCTGTTGTCCACATAACTGGTAAGTGCTAAATGAGAATTCCTTACTGATAACAACAGTGAGCCACTATATAATCAAAATTTAACAATAAAATAGTTGGGGGGATACTTAACACTTTATTAGGAATTTGGAATTTTTGATTGCATCTGACTCCCTGGGATCTGTTCTCTGTTTTGTGTTTCCTGTAATGTGGATCTGTGTACAGATGTTTTGAATCTTGACTTCAAGGTTGTTCCATCTTCTTGCTTCCAGGCAACAAATATCAGCCCTTAAACCAACTGACGCATTAGAAACTAAATCCACTGTCATGTTACATTGTTCCCAGTGCTTTTGTCTAGGGAAACAGGGCAGGCTTGAGTATTTAGAAAAATCTGCAGGGAAATGCAGGAAAATGAAAGCAAAGATTGGTTTTGGGATTTGGTTTTTGTTTTGTTTGCCTTGTTTGGTCTTTTTAATTATAGAGGTCAATAAAATGTAGGAACATGAGAAAATAATTCTGAATATGACCTGCTAGCTTCCAGAATAGAAAATGTAAAAAAAAATCTCCATGTAAATGACCCTACTGTAAGTAGATTAACAATGCAATACTATATAATACAATCTTGCCTTGCAAATCACTCCAGTAAATGGATCATTTGGCTTGAGATGAGTTTTCTCACCATATTCCTGTACAAAGAGCAGCACAGCTCCCCATGGCCAATCCTGCTATAAATTCTCTTTCTTGGGCACACATGGAGGGCAGGTTAGAGATGTTTGGGTCTGTTGGCCAAGGAAGACATTCCAAAGACATGAGTCTCTGTGTGAGGGTGAGTGTTGACTGAACCTGCCTTCCTGGTTCCAGTTTTCCTGGAGTACATCAAAACTTTGGATGTTCCAGACAGGGCTATTATTATGATGACACAACTGAAAGATTGCTCACCAGAGTCTGAACTTCATTTCTATTCCTGGTCACATGACATTAGTTTGAACATATCTGGAGTGGATAGGTGAGGACCAAATTCTGCAAGCTTTTGGCTGTGCAAGACTGCAGTGAACCGGGAGGACTTCTCCTGTCAGGGTTTGCAAATTGCACTGGCTCAGTATTGTCTAAAACAGCATCACATCAGCTTTTGGGCTTGGCTGCAGCATTTACTGCCTGATCAGGGGCAGTCCAGCAGTAGCACAGAGTCTGTGCAATGAATGTCCCTAAAGCTTGGCAAGGCACCCTGTCTTTGCCAATGGGACTGGCATCACTGTGGTTTGTGGAGACTTCTGTCCTGCTGTTTACAGACAAGCAGGAGGCTTAGTACAGACACTGCACACTGAGGAACAGTAATGACCCAGTGTCAAATGAGCCACAGAAGTTGGAACGTAGCAAAAGATTTAAACCCTTCTTTAGGAAGAATCATAGATATTATGTACATTCATTAAAAGAGAATTGTTGACTAAGTGGTAAGAACTGCGTGTTACTGATGGATTGCCGATGTTCTTGGCAGTTGTTCTGTCAGCATATGATAAAAAGGAGGAGTTGCTATAGTGATAGGCATTTGATTCTGCATACATTATGCTATCTGTATGCATAATGAGATTTTAAAAGACTTTTTTTAATGTTGTAGCTCTTTGTCTTAATTCCATCTAATGGAACAGAGGAATTGACCTGATTCCAGTGAAAGAATTATTTTTCTTAAAATTTCTGTATGTTAATGGCTTGTAATGAAACAATAAACAACATTGTCCTGAAAACCAGGGGATACATCCTGTAAATCTTGTTTTTGCGCTAAATGTTACAGGCTTATTTTTCTAATGAAATCAGTAAATTTGATTAATTTAGAAACTTGCATAAACAAACAATTTCTGTGTTTCCCTGTTTACGTATCTGAAGTTTATCTGTTAGATGGTCTTGAATGAAGTTGGTGCATAAGGATTCCAAAGCTACTACTACTATGAAGCTACTACCCTTCTGCTTCAATAACTAGCATGATGGATATTTGGTAATTTTTTGTTGTTGTTGTTTGCATCATGGTTTAGTTCTTGATAAGAAAAGATCTTATGCATTGTGTTACAGAACAAGGATTTACAGAGAATAGCACTCAATTATCAAAGGGAAGCAGAAGAAAGCGTGTTCTAATGGCATCTGGAATTGGTACAAATGTCAGTGTTGTACCTGGAGATCCACTAAGAATAGGTGTGTTGTCTTTTCTTCTTTGTCATTTATATTATTTATTTCATTAAATTGGAGAGGCCCCTATGGAAAAATGAGTGTAATTCCCAAGAGTTTAGGTTTGGTGACCATCTGGATTTCCTAACTCTACATCAGCTTTCTGTTACCTTGAAGGAAGCCTTAGAGTAAGACAAACAATATTTTTTTTATTCAGCTTTTCTAAAGATGTTTTAGAATGGTGACTCTTTAGACACATTGAGGTGACTCATTGTGACTAAAGCTGCATAATTACCCTTTGAGCTTCCCTTGAAAACAGTGGGAGGGGATTTTATTTAGAGTGGTAATGCCTTTTATGTAGAACCACACAATCATCTGTACTTGTTCACAGACATTTCAATGTGTCTAGAAAAACCTGCTAAAATGCTGTTGATTTTTAGGTTGCCCAGTGCTGCCCAGCTACAGAAATACAGTCCACTGGCTTTTTGGAGATAGTCCAATTGAAGAAGTTAAGACTTTGGAATACCGAACCCTGGTTGGGGGTCGTGTCCTAGAGGTGAACACCAACTCTGGTCAATTTGCTGGACAATTCCAATGTTGGACTTCAGCTAGTGCAAAACTAATGTCAGTTTGGGTAAATGTCAAGAAGGAAGGTTTGTTGAAAATTATATGACAAATTCTTGAATTTTAAAATATATTCTTTCACTCTGTAAAGACTTTGCTGAAAACTAACCTGCTTTTATGCATTGAAAGTCATTCACAAATGTATGTTTCACTTCACAAATGTCCCATTTGAGTATGGGAATTAATGTGCATCCAAATATCATGTGGGGGTTCTGATTTCTTACTTGTGTATCTGAGAAACTGAGAGAATGTGTCTTTCTGCTTAAACAGTTCTAAATCAGGTAGATTGTATCAAGTTCTTCTACAACAAATGATAGAAACTGCTGCTGTGATAGCCCACGAAACTGAAAAAACCCTGTCTTTGAGGTCATCTTTGGAAATATCTTCATTATAACAAAAATAATTTCAATATAATTGTCATAATCCAGCATCATTGCAATCAATATAGTAGTGATGTTATTGCAGTCACCCTTAAACATATAGATGTATTAGGGCACACAGCACACTCACTGAATTCCATGTGAAGTTTTCAAGAATGTCTTGTAACATTCTCCAGTGCAGTGCCCTTGCACAAAACCACATTACTAGTTAGGAACTTAGATCTCCCTAAGAGTCTGGCAGCAAAGCACCAAACTCCCTTTGACATGCAAAAAAAAAAGTAAAAATTCTGACTAATCAATGCCCAGAGAATACAAATCAGATTTAAAACCAAGTATCTGCTGAAACTGAAGTGTTTTGTATGTGTTTTATCTCTTAACCTGTCAGTATGATTTGGCTCATGGTGTACATGCAAGGACTCAAGCAGTAGGATCAGATCGCCTACACTCTGTGTGAGGGTGTTCTCAGTGACTGTTTCAGGGGTGAGGATGGTTCTGCTATGTCTGGGCTTACAGAGTCAGTTACATTTGCAAAGTAATTTTTACTGAAACATGTCTCTGATCAATACATTTCTTTTTAAAATGAAAATTAAATAAAACTGTTAATTACTGAATCAGAAAATATCCTAATAGAATTTATAAAAAAAATAGGTCCAGTCCTTGGTCCTAGTCTAGAGCTCACTGCAGTTAGAATTTCTGAAGAGGTCCAGCCAGGTATTGAGCTACCCACCTGCCTTCTGGTTGCCCAGTCCCCTTTCCCAGTCAGGCTGCTTAGGATTTGAGGGCGATTCCTTTTTCCAGTTATGAGCTTTAACTCTGATTGACGCTTTGTAAATGTTTCATCATGGCAATACCAGTGCATTTGTGAGACTGCATAATCTCCTTTGGTGGTTTTTCCACAGTAGGCATATTGAGGGCACTTCTGAGTAGTATCATCCTACTTAAACAAACAATATAGTCTCTCCATCATAGCTGCAGTCAGTAAATTTAACTATTTCCACTTTGAAAAAGGAATTTTTGTATTATTTTAAGAAACCCAGAAGTAATAAGGAAACATTGAAAAACAATAAGTTAAAGAATTCATTATGTGCTGGAAGAGTGAGCCTGTGGACACAGCTGGTAGCTATCAATTATTCTTGGTTATTATAGAAAAACCTGACTCCTTCTGTGATCACATAAAGATCTGTCAACATTGCATAGTACTTCATCTTTTACCAAGTGTCAAAAAAAAATTGTGGAGGAAGGAGTAAGTGAGGAATTGTGACTACATATAAAGGTAGTAATTGTTAGGAATGATCGATTTTTAATATAAAACGCTTTTTAAAA
The DNA here is from genome assembly GCA_013396655.1 of Campylorhamphus procurvoides. Lineage (NCBI taxonomy): Eukaryota > Metazoa > Chordata > Aves > Passeriformes > Dendrocolaptidae > Campylorhamphus > Campylorhamphus procurvoides. Next base: position 1,020,936 of record WBMV01007169.1, on the reverse strand, counting down.
CAAATTCCTTTTTCATCTTGCCAGATGCCTCGGTGGCAAATTATTTTTTCATTAAATACTTCTCTGTAGTTTAGGACAGGATTTTCTTAAATCCTGGAATTATGGGAGGTGTCTGGAGTAAGATGAGTTTTCTTCAGAGAAAACTTACTGTAGAACAGCAGGAAACGTAGAGAGCCTGATTTACAGTTTCCTCCTCTTAATGCTCGTTGTATAAAAATGTTATGAAAGTTTTAAAAGAAACTCATCAGTTCCTACTGTGAGCCAGGTTCTGCCCTTCATGTGCACATATGCTGATCCCATTTGCCTTCTAGAGGGCTTCATGCTCATAGGTGAGGACTGAACTTGAGGGAAAGCTGAGTGGGACTAAATTCTACTTTGGCTCATGGTCCCTTTTCATAATGCTGAAATATTTGGTTTTCTGCAGAGGATGCAGTATCTATCCAGCCTACAGAGTGTGCTGCCAAATCAATCAAAGTGTGACACAGTTACAATGTACAGTGCCTCTCTCACACTGCTTCCCATTGCATTTCTTAGATTATACATGGGAATATGTTGAGTGGAGTCCTTGCTCTGCTTCCTGTGGGCATTCAGGAACCCGTTCCAGAAGGCTACAGTGCATGAATGCAGAGAAACAGAAAGTAAATGAATCACAATGCACAGAGCTGCAAAAGCCAGTGATTATTTCCCAGGCATGCAACAGAGAGGACTGCCCTGCCAGGTAACCTCCTTTGCACTCCATTTCCATGTGCTCGATGTGTGTTAAAAATGCACTCACAACCTCCTGAAATTGTTTCTGTGGTTATGCTCTGAGTCTGAAATGTGAGGTTTATTTCATCATGGACTCTAAGGCACGAGGGATGTGAAAATGATCACAAGTAAGTAGGGAAACACTTGATTCAGCTGTAGCAGTAAGATCTGAACATGTCTCCATGCTGCTGCAGCACGCCTTGCAGCTTCCACACCTCAGAAGCTGAGCTGAAGGTCTCTCTGAGACACTGATGTGTTAGTTCTGTGGAATCTGTGCCACTCCACAGAGGGAAAATTCTTGGTGTTTAGAGCCACCAGGATACTCTGTGTTCACCTGCTCTGCTTCGTGCCAGTAGAGCTCTGAGTAGGATGTTTATTGTGAAATGCCTCATTTGTCTCTAACACTCCTCACCATAGTGATCTTTGTATGTCCTTCCCTAACGATTTTCTCACTGGATCAACAGGGGTATCTTGTGGTCCTGGGGCTGAAAATAAGTTGCGGACAAGTACACCAAAGCACCTGATTCCAAAGGCCAAAAACTCACCTCTAGACTACTTGAGCTGGACTGAGCTCAACAAGATGTTACTCTAGGTTATTAACAGGAAACCCCACAGGAGTCCTCAAAATAAGTGCTTCCTGTTGGTTTTAAGAACTTGGCCATCACTGTCAGCAACATGGAAATCCATGAGGGATGCACACACTTTGGAGTTGTCCCTCACTGAAAAACTTTGAGAGAGAAGTATTAAGACCTTAACTGGCATTGTGGGAGTGCATCTTGCCAGTATGTTCTAACTCTCTTCTAAATACAGAAAACATAGCAACAGATTCATATCAGGACAAATTTGTTTATATTTCATTATTAGCAGCCAAGAAACAGATCATCTTAAATTGTGAGACTGAACTCCAGCCAGCCTGTAGAAAGCAAACATTTTGCCAGTGGAAAGATACTGAAATAGAACTAATAATTTGAAGCACGGGTTAAGTTGCAGGTTTCCCTCTTATGCTCCAGCCTTTTGGAGCAGATGACAGGAGGATACAAGAGGGCCTGTTGCTCCCGTGAGCAAGCTCATGCCTTTCAGTGAACTGCAGGGCATGACTTAATCATTGGATCTGAAGTATTCACAACAAAAACAAATCAGTTGTTTCATATGGCTAAGCAGAATGAGAACTGAATTGTCTTTATAAATGCTTTAATTTGTTCTGCTTTTAATTTGGCTTTATGTATTGACCAGTGGAAGCGAATTGTGTGTACAGTAACATAATTAACTCTGCCTGAAGTTATACATGCATGCTAACATATAAATTGTTTCTTTTTTTATGAAGTATTCCATGCTTTCTATATAGGAAGAGCATCCCAGATGCCTGGAAAATAGCCCTATGTCTGGTTCTTGGTGCTGCTAACTTCTCCTTCTCCCTGTGATTACTAACCTGGGAGGGAAGCTCAAAATGTCCAGACTTCCCTTCCCATTTCCACACTTACTGATTTCTGCACAACCTTCTCATTCCAAGGCAGCTCTTTAGAAAGTATCCATAGCACTACAAAGACTTTAGACATGCAGTCAGTGCCATGGGCCCTTATTATTTAAAGTGGTTTGCATGTGTTTAATCACTCTTCTTTGTCACAGCAGAGAAGTACAGTTAAGCAAATAGAAGTGTTTGAGTATGTCCTTAACTTGTGTTTTGCTGTGGATGCACTGCATCAAATGTTTGCAAAAGTACTTGAGTTTTAGGAGGGAGAAAAAGACAAGGGTGCAGACTGTAAAACATTAATCTTCCTTGAATGGATATAAGCTGTTTGGTGGTAAGAAAATTAAATAATTGCTGAAGAGAATAGAGTATTTTTCCTGTTATCACAGTTGTGCTGCACATAAAGTCCCATTCTGTATTTGTAGCCTAGATTTATGAAAAGATCAAGTCAAATAGATTGTATTACCATCTGCTGCCTCCCCAGTGCTGTTCCTAGCTGCCAAGACAGACACCAGGTCTTTGCAACTTCTAATCAATAAGTAACATGTTCTGCTTAAGCCATTATCTAGTGAGATCTTGATGTCAGAAATTTGGATGTGTTATGACACCTGCCACCTTAGTAGTAACTAAATTGGTACCATTAATTTTTTAAGTTATGGAAAAGTACAGTGTCCTTCGTTCCAAACTCCAGCAGGGTCTGGAGGGCTTACCTAGCAGAAGCTTCTGGTAACAAGCAGTGTAACTTCTGTTAGCAAATATGTCAAGTCATTGTTAACCACGTTTATAAGATCTTGCTTAACTAACTGTTCTCACATCCAAAGCTTGCAATGACAGGTTCTTTAGATTTTTATTTATAAACAATTGCTGTGAGCTAGCAGCAAGTTTGCAATAATTGCTGTGAATTTGCCTGTGCATCTGGTAGGTGGGTAGCTGGCCCGTGGTCTGAGTGCTCTGCATCTTGTGGCAATGGATTTCGCCATCGACAACTAACGTGCCAACAAGTCAAAGCCAACGGCAGCGAGCTGGCACTGCTGCCAGGGGCTTGTACCCACAGGGATCGGCCTGTGGGAAGGAAACCCTGCACAGGACACTCGTGTTCCCTGGGGCCAATACGGGCAAAGGGACAGGTAAGTTGCAGAGTTTGTCTGGAGACTCCATATATTATAAAAGTGCGTCAAGGTCATCACGCCATTGGCTGATCATCTGTGCTCTGGCACAGGGGATGAACTCTGTGGCAGTAGTTGTCATTACCTTTCAGATCAGTCAATTAGAAATCCTGGTTTGGGTTTTTGTTTGTTTATTTGGGTTTTTTTGTTTTGGTTGGTTGGTTGGTTTTGGGGATGTTTCTTGTATGTGTGTTTGTTTTGATTTGGTTTGTTTTTTTTCATTTTGTGATACCTCAGCAAGTTTTATTTGTTGAAGACTTGACCCAAAACCAGATTATCAGCTCCAATGTATTTTATGAGCCAAGCCATTATGAAGTATTCCATTTTACAAGCTAGTATATTGCTTTTATTGCAGTCTTATAAGAACACAGTTTGCATAGCTGTACTTGTGAAGTCCTCAAAAAAGACATGTGAATGTGCTTCAACAGCAGTTGCCACAATATTTAGTGCACAGAACTGTTTCCTGTATTTTCTGTTTCTTCCTTCACACAGTATACTTGTGCTCATATTGATACAATTCTTATAATTATTAACATTAAATGGCAATAATATTTACTATTCAGTGTGCAAGGTAATGAATTAGATTTACTGTTGCCACATTCCTGATCCAAGTTTGTGATTGTCATAGCTACAAAAAGAATGTTGCAGCAGTGGGGATGTGATGGGATGAGAGCAGACAATGGATTTAGCTTTAGGAATAAGGAGGCAAGTCAGTGTCTTGATGAAGTTTACACAGAGAATCCAAAATATCTAGACCTTATCCGAACTGAGTTGTGATGGGACTGTAGAAGGAGCAAGAATGAAGGCTGGGCTGTGTAGTTGGGTAACTGCCTAGAAGGGTCATTCTGTTGTTATTAACTTGTTTGTGTCTTTCTCTCCCCTCACCCTTGTCTCCCCATTTTCAGTGCTCTGGTCTCTGTGTAGGCCGCCCTGTAGGTTTGCAGCATCGCCATTTTATATGTCAACTTCGTAATGGATCTTTGGTGCCAAACTCTTCTTGTGATGAAAGAAAGAGGTAAACAGTTTGGAGAAGTTACAAGTTAGATTCTTTAGATGATCAAATTAAAGGTACGGGATTGTCAATGCAGTATAAATATGCAAATTCTTTTATATCAAGCATGAGGAAGGGAGGTAGAAACAGTCAGCCCTTCTATACACTGGATGAGCTCAGGGTCCCAACAGAGGTTATGCATGAAGAACTCAGAGCATCCAGTATGCAGTGTTTCAGGGTTAATTATCTTTTTCTAAATGTAAAACGCTTTTTCTACTCCAGGATAAAGAAACAGGGCTTTGTCCTTTGTTCCCTTATGAGTGAGAAGGCATGATGAATGAAAATGAAATACAGGAAATTCAACTTAAATATAAGAAAAAACTGGAACGGGTTACCCGGAAAGGTTGTGGAGTCTCTATTCTTGGAGATACTCAAAACACAGAGATGGTCTTGAGCACCCATGTCTAGTTGGCTGTGCTATGAGAAGGGGATGTGGGTTAATCAGTTCCAGATGCCCCTTGCAGCACTGGGTATATCATTCTGTGAAGAAGGGTTTAGCACAGAGATTTAACTGCCTCTTATTTCCCTCCACAGGCCTCCTGTCAGAAGAAACTGTTCGTCAGAGGCGTGTGATGTCTATTGGCGGACAGGTCCTTGGAGGCCTTGCAGCGTGGACTGTGGCAGTGGGTTTCAGTCAAGACGAGTCTACTGCGTACACAGACAGAATAACAGACCTGTGGCTGATCAGTACTGTGGATGGAGGAAGAGACCAGTGACCTGGCAACACTGCAATGTCACATCCTGTGACAGTATGTAAATGTTTATTTAAATACGAGCATAGTCATAGTTTGTAGCAGTTATATTAGAAAGTGACTCACAGTTGTACACTAATGATTCTGCAAGCATTTGATTATACATCAAAGGTAAAACTATCCTCTCCAAGGAGCACTTCATAATCCTGGGGTTACTTTTCTCTAAGTAGGCCAGTTTGATATTAAAGCCTCAAAGCACTTTTAGAAACAGGATATTTAGGAAGTTATTTCTTGCAAACTTCCCTACATGACTGTGCCAGTTGTGACTCACAAGTCTCCGAGCAAGCTGTAAATTCACCAGGATGGGGTAGTGTTCTGAAACAGACAATAAGTAAAGGAATGCAGCAAGATCACACCTCTTGTGACCTTGCTTAGCTTTGAATCCACTGTTGTCAGGAATGCACAGTAAAATAATTACAAAGCTACCAGGAATCCATCAGTTGTTTACAATTACAGTGACAAGTTCTACTATTTCTCTTCTGTTCATTATAAAGCCTTGTAATGTTTAAATATATTTTTCAGAAGGCGAATGCAAGGATACAACTCACTACTGTACATTTGTAAAGCAACTAAAGTTATGCTTGATAGACACCTACAAACAAAGATGTTGTCAATCATGTCAAGAAATGTAAGTCCTCTATGGCAAGTCCATGATGCTGCAGAGAAGAGATGAGAAGAGAGGTTCATTAAACTAATGTGCTCCAAGTATATACTTGTAAGTGAGACATAACAGTTAAATGGAAATGTGGGGCTAATGAAAAAATAGTATTGCAGATTGATGTTCTGGACAGGGCATTTTTTGTGGGAATTTTTATTATTCACTCTTTGCAATGGAACTTTTAATGTTTTAAACATTTTCGTGTCTGGATTAGCAAGATAATATCATATAGCATATGATCTATAAAATTCTACACATTATAATTTTATCAGGGGAAAAAAGCATTACCTAAAAGCATCAGATAGTGCTTACAGTCCTTAACTTATGAGCAAAAGTCACAAAAATACTTCAAAAAATTTTGAAATGCAACAACTATTGATCCCTAGGTTTTAATTTCTTAATTTATAGAAGCTGTGGCTTGTAGCTGTAAAATTTTTGGCAGCAATCTCATTTTCATAAACAGCTTGAGCTGAAGGGTTGATCTCACAGGATATATTTTACTGATATTAGTTGTGAGATGAATACACAGAAGTACGTTCACTTTTTCATGCTTGTGTTTCTGTGTATGCAGTAAAAGACACTATAGATGCCAGTACAATTTTCAAAGCCATTTTGAATAAATGGGGTGTCATGTTTTATTGTTTCTGTTCTATTTCCAGTCTCTGAAGTACAATCAAAGTTCTGGCATGATTAGGCTTTTGTCCTGATATTAAATTAGACAGAAGGCTTCCTTGTCAGAGCCATGAATGAAACATTTGTGGTCATTGTTCTCTTGCACATCAAGTCAAATGCAGAGCCAGTAACTGTTCAAACACGGCTGTCAAATTTCCTGTCCTGAATAATCATTTTATTTTTCTCCATTAATGGGGAAAAAATTTAAGGAGGAATTATTAACTATGAAGGTAAACAAGTGAAAGAAATATATTTCGAGTTTTCCATCAAGATGACTTAGCATCATGACCATTAGCCATCTGACCATTTTGCAAGTTGATAAATTCTTATTATGGTATTCCTGAGTAAATTATTTTCCCTGTTGGATATTGTCTGATTCGGGCTGTAAGCAGAGGGAACCCCACAGGAGGTAGAAAATACATGTTTTTTACTTTTGTAGTTTCCAAACTACTGCTCATGTTGGAGTCCTGAATGCTTGCATTGACTTGGCTCTGGTGTTCCATCACAGAGCTGGTGAGTGGGTGTGCTCTTAGAGCAGTTCATACCCAGCATTCCTGCAGAGGGTTTGCATCACTGAAAATTAGGTTAGCACTACTGTATAGAAAATGTTTAAGGTGGACTGTTTTGTCCAAGGTTGACTGCAGAGAGGATATTCTTGATCATTACCTTTAAAATCAGCAATGGGTCTTGATTGTTTAAGCAGTTTTTTAAATTAAAATAAAACATTTGTAAGATACTTTTGTAGATATTTATTGTCTGGTTTAAAAGTGCAATATTTTGTTTTGTACAGTGTTTAATAAAGATTTTTGGACATATATTTTTTTCTTATTACCAAAATTTCTTATTCATGCTTTCCCTTTATATTTAAAGTTTTCAAATGTTAACACACAGTGTTTTTTGTTGTGTTAACTCTGCCTTTGGTTAAGTATGCATGCTCTACAGAAGCAATGCTGTAAATGTTTGTTATTGCAACTGGCATGACATTCCTCTGTAGATTATTTTATTCCTTCTCCAGTAACTGAAGATTTTAGCTTTCTTGAACGTAGTTTTAATATTTCTGAAATAAAGTATAGTTTGATTATTCAACATTGATTACTCAGAGATTGTTTATTACTATGATTTCCGTGGTAACCATGCTGTCATTCTTTGTTATTTTATCAACTTCCTATGCCCATAATTCTGGGAGTTTTTCAAAGCCACAGATTAATTGTTATTTTTAACAGCTTATCAGACAGATTCTCAGCTTCACTACAGTCTGGTTTGCAGTGCTATTAAGAGTCAACATATATGTAAACTGACTGAAAAAGTAGGTAGAGAATTTGCCAAAATTCAAATAAATCAGCTCTGATTCACCAAGATCTAGAATCAGGATTCTGTAAAAGGTGGAACAAAGGTGCATTTCTTTGCTGGGCCTTCATGTACTGCACCAAGCAGAGTTCATTTGGATCCAACAGAACAGTTGCAAGTTTTATATTTAGCGAGTGATGGGAATAGCTACATGAGAAAGAAGTTGTTTCAGAACATCCAATATTGGTAATAGTGTTTAGAAAGAAAAGTCTCATAAATAGTATAAACAATAAAAGCCTTTAAAAATTTATTAAATAGAAAATAAGTGTATAGCAATAGATGAGTTGTGTTCCAGAGTTATAGATGGTAATATTGGCAAAGGTGCACGGGTCTATTTAATTTTCCTTTTGCTTCAGCAGTGCATTCCTTTTGTGCAGTCTTTAAAACAAGGTAAAGATTCTACACCGCAGCTCTGTGCAGTCTGCTGCTGTATGGCAGAGTGCATGGAAAGCTCTTCAAGAACAGCAACCAAATCCATGAATAACTTCTCTGGGTTTACATCTTGGTTTAGCATGACATCATAAAATGCTTTTTTTAACAGCTGTTATTTTGAAAAAATATTAGTTTTCCAGACTGCTCTTCATTTGGTCTGCTTTTCAATAATATGCTGTTCATGAAAAAGCTGACGTCAAGTACTGAATACTGTCTGAAGGTTTATAGTATCATTTGATGCTTTTCCTGGAAGCACCATCAATACATGGTGGCTTTTTCAACTATAAAGTAATAAAGGCTTCTCTCTTCCACTATTAAACTTAGGAGAAAACATTAAGGACAAAATGAAAAGGAATATGCCCCTCCATCTGAAACATCTTCAAACACATCTGCAGAGGAACTGTTAAATGTATCTGAATATGCCCTCCACTTTATCTCAAAATTTTTGTACCATGCTGGTAGGTGACAGCAAATGACTTTCCATAACCTAGAGGAGGGAAGTGACTTCAGAACTGAAAAAACAGCTGTGAAAATTAAAAAAAGCATCTGGGCTCACTCATAGACTCAGGAAGAGCCATTTTGAGCAGAACATGCAGGCACACATAACTTCATGGATTCAGATTGCATTTCTCCCTCCCTAGAAACCAGAGCTGGAAGGCATTAGGAGCTTCTGTAAACTGCTCAAGAGGTACCAGGATTGTGTGAAGGATATGGACCTGAGTAGGTGTGACTGTGCAAAGGTTTGACTTTCTTGTTTCCTCAGTTGTGGCCACAGAATGATTAAAAAGGGTGTTTGTATTTTTTCTTCTGTGGTACAGAAAGATGACAATGTATTGGACTTTTTCCTGTCCTGTTTTTAGGAACTCACAGATTTACATTGTCCTTGTTCATTCACAATCTGAGGGATGTGAATAATCTTCAGAGAGAAAAGTATAACAATTGCTGTTTCATTAACAGAGTAAGTCATATTACAAAAACCCTGTACAAAGAAAAAAATTGCCTAGAAGTGACTGATGCTCTTGTAATGTCTGGATTTCTCTCGTGCAATGCTTTTGTGCACAGCTGCTCAGTTCAGCTTTCTTGCTTTCATATGACCAAGTTCCTGTTTCAAGAATGTTTCCATAATTAATCTTAGTCCTTTTATTACTGAGTTTGTTTATGAAGTACAGGCACATAATTCTACAGAACCCAAATGACTGTCCTACACCAATAAAATATGCAATACTGAGAAAAAAATCATACTGGAGTACTGTGATAGAGCATGATAATACAGCTAATCATAGAATTATTAATTGGGACTTGCTTAAATCATGAATGTAATAGAACTGAAATTGGTTCATCTAGATTTCTCAAAATCAGCCAGAGTTATATAGAGAAAATGCTAAATATCTCATACAGAAGCATAATCATTTAATGTAAAATGTCTGTAAAACATTTGGTTTCTGTGCATTTGGAACAAGCAATTCTTTGAAGAGCAGACAGACCGAAGTCAGGCTGTCTACAGATTTCTGCATATCGGCTGACACTTCTTTTTTTGACTGAGTTTATCCTATTTTCTGTTATCTCTACTAACACCTGTACAGTTTTCTGCCATTTTTCCCTTCAGACTGCCTCTGCAGTGAACTCCAGCAGAGATAACCAGCTGTTTAGCTTTAAAAATCAGATAGCAAGATCAAACTACAGTGGTTGTTAACCTTTTGAGCCTGATTCTCTCTGCTTCCCCACCATCTACCTTAGCAACTTAAAAAAAGAATCTGCAATCTCATTGTGAAATTTGATTGAATTTGCTCACTGGGTTTAAAAATTACTTATCTGGTGAGGACACATGCACTTAGTGTGTCAGTGTGGCCAGAGCTTTGCATCAGTTTTGTTTCTTTAGGGAGTAACGCTGAAAGAGCACCATCAGGGAAATAAGGAAACAGAGCCTAATGACCTGCCTTTGGTTTGAAGAGTTTCAACTACATGTACAGAAGAAGAGCAAGGCTACGATTTGTTCATTCCTACCAGAAATTACAGTGTGACCTTTATATTCATTTCAGAACTGAATGAAGGAAAAGTAATCACTAAAGCTAACCCCAGGTTTTCAGAAATGCCTAGGTGTCATGGCTTGGTATCTTCTGATTTGGGCAGCAAAATGTAAAGAAAAAAATCTTACCGGATTACTGAGATTGTTACTGATTACTTAGATTATTATAGACAGCATTGCTTGCTTACTGTGTAAAAGATGTTATCATCAAAAGACATTTGCTGTTTCATATATACAATCACTTGGTTGCAGAAAATCTGAAAGAATTGAATGTTTGACACATATGCTTGAGAAGGAGTGTAATGAACCCTGGGAAGTCAAGAAAATTACAATACACAATTGAAAAAAGAACAGATACCATGCAAGGTGTAGAATTCCTACAGCATTTGGCAAATCTTTATTGGTCTTGTAATAAACTTCTGGTTTTGCTTTGGTTTTCTTCAAACTTGTAAAAGCAAAAATTGCATTATTTAATTTGCTTTCAGTGTTACTTAAAGAAAAAATGAACAAGTTTGATTCTGATTATTTCACTAGGGTGCTTGAAATATTGCACTTCAATATTATGTCGCAACAGCTACTTCATTTGGAATAGGATTACAGTTTGAGTCGGAGGGTTCCGGACTCAGATGGCGGAAGAACTGGTGACCCTGAGAATCTGTGTTTACATAGACATAACCCAGAGTGGATGGATGATGTGCTGGGCACGCTGCTTTTTTCTTTGGAGTATATTCTATGCGATATATAGTTTCATCTTGAAAAGGAACTGGATTAAGACCTATAGCACGTACAGGTTTGCAGCTTTGAGCTGGAGGGGCCTGATGTGGTATGTAATGACATCTGAATGTAGTTAAATCAGCAAATTTTCCCTTGGCTCTTGGAATTTCCGATTCTTTCTTGATAAGCCCTTGCCGACAGAAGCCCCAAGGCACAAAGTCTTCTTTTGTAGTAGTGGTCCCTTGAAAAGGGGCACTGGCTCTCCTTGCACGAGGTGGTCTTATGGGGGCAGCAGGAGCAATTTCATGTGTAACATAATCCAGACGGTTCGTGGAGTTAAGATCCATCTTGTCTGTGGGTGGAACATACTCTCTTGGTTTGTGGAACTCAGGCATGGAAACCAGCCATGGCTGGTAACGATCCTGGAATTCACTGATTCCATCAAAAGGAGCATCAGATCCAACTTTTCTATGTTCAGGCTTGCAGCTTTTTGCATTTTGCCCAGGTATCCCTCTAAAATCTCTCTGGTGGGTTGTGAGGTCTTCAAAGGGTTGTTCGCATGGCTTGTATTCGTCTTTTGGTCTTACAAATTTTGGTCCCAGCTCATGAGGAATATACGCAGTGCGATGGATGGTGGTACCATCAAAAGGCCCATCTGGCGGCTTGGCTGCAGGAGGTTTAAAACTTTCTGGGGGGTTCAGTTCCTTAGGAATATAGTCATCTTGAAACGTAGAAGGATTTCCAAACCTCTCTGTAGGTGGCTGGTATGAACGCTCCACCTTACAAGATTCCGTTCTTTGAGCATCCCATAACCTATAGTCATCTGTAAGGCAAAACCAAAATTCCTCCATACAGGTGTTATTACTTCAGACCATTCCTTTAAAACTAAGACAAGTTCTTCTGGCATTAAATCTTGCAAAACAAAGAAAATGCATGTAAGTGAGAGTGATAATTTTATCTGCATATCTGTGATATGACAAAACTGTCCTCTGTTATAGTGTGTGATTATAACAGACAAAAAAAATTGTACATGATGCCCTATTTTGACTATTTTCTCAAGGAAAAAGAAAATGTTGCACGTGCTTATTAGTGTGTGTTTTATACAGAAAATAGCCCTATACATGTATAAAATTCTTGTATATCAGGGTCACTTGCCAAAATGACATAAAAGGAGATTTACTGCCTTTATGCTGACTGTTCTAACGGAATAATTTGTGTCAAGACAGATCCTTACTAGGATAATATATATGTAAGCTATACCATACACAAGCAGAAATCAAAAATCCACTTTTGACCTACTCTGTGGCAAAATATGTCACATGCACTAAAACTACCTGAAAGATACATTGCACTTTAATTACAATCCACTTTGGCCTGAGATGGCCTAACCAAGTGTATGTTAGAATTTCCTTCTAGCCAAGAAAGCCTCAGAGAGGGCTTTTTGTTTGGAACCAATAAATGTCACCTCTGAACAAGTGGAATGCTGAACATTTTAAGGCATTATCGCCTGCTTTCTCTTCTGTCTTACTCTGTCCCAAACTAACAAATCTGGTTTCTAACACAGATTATTCAGAATACTACCTTCATCTTGGTTATTTCTCTTTCTGTAAGTGGCATATATTATTACCTCGATAGGTTGGTATGGTATCCAGTTTTGCATCTGTAGTGTGTTTTCTCTCTCGAGGTCTTGCTAATGTCACTGGTCCTATTTTGTGAGGATTATAATCTCTTTGGTATATGGTCCCCAGGTCAATCTTTCCTGACTTTGGTCTGTATTCTTGTGGTGCCCGATAAGGTCTCTTCACAATATCATATGGTAAATAATCAGTTCTGAATTGGGGAAAAAGAAAAGACTGGTTAAAAAAACTACTTTTTTCCTGAAGAAGTCACTTTTTTCCCACTATGTGAAAAAATGACAACTTAAAATGTTTACTCTGAAAATCAACCTGATGCCATAATGTTAGAGGGATAGCACAGAGGGTGGAAACTGTAATACATAAATCCAGGGTTTCTGATGCATTATAGAGCCTTTATTCAAAGGTAGATGGCGAAGCAACTTTTTCAACACTCTGAGTCTCATATACACAGTTTAAAAATACTATTTGAAATATCTGAAAGGAGACTTTAAAAGTTGCTGTAATTTTGCAAAAAAATGGTTCAGAATGTAGAAACAGAGCAAAGCTCAAACTGCTACAAGAGGTAGCATTTACTAATGGCATGAGGAGAATGAAATATAATCAGAAACATATTTTTACTGGTTTTATATGTGCACATTACATTAAAAGGGTGTATATTATATATGTGGGTGTTTAAACAGTTCATACAGTACACGACCAATCTGCCAGAATGGCATTTGGGCTTTCTATTTATGTCTCTTCTTTTAATAACCAAAGAAGTTTCACCAGTTGCCCTCATAACTTAAAAGAAAAAAAAATAATGGAAAAAGAAAATGTTGATGTCCCTGTCACATCACTACGAATGAATAAGTGATGTCTCTCTCTCTTTGAACGATGCTCTTTAATTTTGTAAGCTTAACATCAGTCTCTGCAGTGAGAGAACAGATCTACTGAACCTCTTTACGGTTTGTTTTATGGAAAATATTAATTTACAACTGTGAATTTAAAAACAATAAAATCCCTGTTAATTTTTCTTAAGATTTCATTTTCCCATTATCTCAGATTCCACATGCGTATTACAGAAAGTTCCCCAGCTTGCCAGTTTTTCAGGCTCTATAAGACCTAGATTTCCTAAACGGGCTGAAAAGAAAGACAAAAATTTTACAATATCTTTGCAGGTTAAAGGACACTGTAAAGAATGCGAATCTTGCTGTATATGTGCTTTGCTATTTTTCATGACCTTTTTGTGGTAGCTCTATTTCTCTACTCAAAATTTATACTTTACCTATGCAAAAAGTGTAAAAGATGCAATAATTGCATTTTGAGAAGATTGCAATACAATGTTTAGTCCCCCCTTAAAAAAGAAAGAATGAAAAACTTCCTAGAAGAAATGCATTGCTTCGAAATATTTACTTAAATATTGAGTTTCCATCCATTCTGGGACGATGCTGCTGGATCTCATGTTTCGGTTTGAAGCTGCTGGGAGGGCAGATGTTGCCATAGCCGGGGTAGTTGTCCACATACTCTGTCGTGAGGCGCGGCGGCAGCTCGGCATCGTAAATCCTTGTGCGCTCGTGAAAGCAGCGATGGCGCCTGGGCAGAACACAGCACGTGAGAGCAGTTTGGGTGCCTTCATTTAAGAGGAGAACCCACACCCTGCCTACTGGGAGTGAATAACAAATAGGGAAGGCTGAAGGATGTCAGTAGCTTTTGTTTAAAATCTTTTCTGAGTGATAAACCCACAAAGTATTGGTGGCTCATGGCACAGGTCCCAGAGTGCAGTACACGAAAACATTAATAAAAACAGTATCAGATGTGATTGGTCCTTGGTACAGAGTATAGGATAAGAGTTGATCTCGGTCCTCTCAGAGATGTTTGCACCAAGACGTGCCTTCCTCTCTTTTCTTTGATCTGTATTGATACTATTATTTTTATTTGTAAAAGTAACTAACTATAGTTCATTTCTTATCTCATATTACCTCTTTTTTACTGTGTTCACTTCTCACTTGTTTTTTTATTTCTGTACATCTCACCTATTTTCACCACTATTGATTAACGCTTTCTGATTAAAATTTTAGCAATGTGAATCCCTAGTTCTCTGCAGGCCATTTCTGACTTTTCAACCCTTTTTTTTCCTCCAAGGACTGATTAAATTCTCTATCCCAAACCCACATTTATTTAGAAGTAATGACATCTCTTTTTCTTAATAGATTTTATTTCAATTACACCTGCTTATCATTGATACCTACATCAATGACTAATGTGACAATGATATTGTGCTAAAAGGTGCTGGGAGGTATACCATGTCAACTTCTTACTTATACCTTGTTTTTTTGCATAAATGATCCATGAAATTAAAATTTACATGTTATTATTGTTTTGTAAATCTTGTTATATTCATTCTAATTTGCATAATACAGATCTCTGTCTGATGTGATTGTTATTTCATCTCTTCTTCAAGGACACATGTAAAAAAAGATCTTCCTCCTTGTGGCTGACAACTTGCAATACTGGTTCAGATATAAGCAAAGAGAAAAGACAATAAATAGTTTTTCAAATAAAAAGTACTGTAAAATTCTGCACATGAAAAGCAAAAATATCTAAAAACCCAGAAGGGTAAAAGTGTACAGCTCTGACTGAGTACAAATAAATGCAAGTTTCAGGAACGTAGATATCCAAGAGATAGTTCAAAGGTTGGCAGAGAAATTTAACTAAACCTGAGTACCAAAAAGAAAAACAATAAATTAAAGCAAGGTAAAATAGAATACAGAAACTAAGAACTCCTGTTGGGAAAATGAGAAAAAATTTAAAAAAAACAAAACAAAACACTAAAAGAAGGTATCTGAAACTAGAGATCCTAAAGCTGGTATTAGTTTGTGCGGAGTTTGCCAGCTCAGTAGTTCAAAAAATGAGAAATTAAGTAGCCTTGTCTAAGAATCCAGATCCTTTCAAAGCCTAAGGTCCTTACTCCTTTTCAATCAAGTCAAGTAACAATTGAGAGACCTTTTCAGAACACAGAACGGAAAGGAAAAAGGAAGAAGAGAGAACAGGAAAGGTAGGAAAACAAGGAGGTAAGTGTGTGCTATTTCTCAGCACAGTGTTTGCTTGTCATTACATTTGTCATGGAATTCAGTTTCCACCTTGGTAATGTTTTTTCAGAAAGTACAAACAGCATAAGCTGTGTCACGTAGCATCTAAAAGTAACAGCTAAGCAGAAACAAAAACCAGTGAATGGATGTTTTGAAAGCTAGTTGAAATACAGGTTATCAAATGACAGTGTTCTTCACATGTATTTTTGGCACACAGTTCAAAGGAGTTTGAAATAAATGCTGTTCATCTGCACAAACTTCACTTTGACAATCTTCAGTTCACCATAAGCTGGTCCAGGTCAACCACCAAACAAAACACCTTCTCTGCTCTGGTGTCACCAGTCTTTAAGGACTTCACTCAATATTTTCTAAGCAATGTTATCAGTATATCCCAAGTGTTGCTGAATGGACAAGCTGCAAACAGAAACAGATACTAGAAAAATAATTATTTGCAGACTGAGCCTGTAGTTCTTGGTAGATTCAACGGAGGTGAACGTGATCTAATCTATCTCTCCAAGAAAAGAGTTTTTTACAATTTTATTAGAATTCATTGCTGAGCTAAAAATATCCTTCATCCCAGTCACTTCTAGTACATAAAATAATTCTGAACAGACTCTAACTATGTGCAGAATTACTTGGAATCAGATGAGACTGTTCAGGAAGATCTTACATCCTACTCTGTGTTGTGAAAGTACTTTCAGTGGGCCTAAAAGGCAATGTAAAATTACCTCAACGTGAGTTTGACTTGGAGAAGAGATTAGAGGTTTTTAGGTTAACCAGTAAATCTACTTTTATGGTGTTGTCCAGTGGCTAAATTGAAAGTTTTCATTTAGATAATAACTTTATATAAGCCATTACAATGCTAAGAATCATCAGAGAAGACAGATTGCAGCTCTGATAAATGAAATATGTTGCTTATAGTTTGGCCAGAACTCAAGACACTGTTAATTTTTAACTCACTGCTCGTATTTATCTTAATTTCAACCCCTGAGTTACTGATAATCCAAATGAATTTGGTGAGAATATGCCTTTTCCCATGACTGATTGGTGCCTGCTTTGAAGAATTATTATTCTTTCCCTTCTTTGAGGGAGACTATCTATCTTGTCACTTGCATAAGGTCTGAATAGAATCTCAGCTAAATAGAAGTGACAGTGTATGGGCTCTCTAGTGCCAAATGCTGTTGTTCTGGTTATTTTAATAGAATGCTGGTGCATTTCACTTATTTAGGGCCTGGCATACATACATTTGCTTTTTATGCAATGCTGGAAACACCCTTGAAATTTTCCCACAAAGCACTTTCCTCCCAGAGAACTAGACTAATAATGAGAAAAGTTTAATATTTATCATAATAAACACCCCTTCCCCCTCCCAACTCAGAGTTTTAATCTTTTAACTGCCAGTGCACATGCTGTGATGTCAATGACAGAAAGTGATGGATGGACACTATTTTTGTGAGTCATCTACTTTACTAGTGTTGAAAGATTTGTGTGTTATTTCCATGTGGTCAGTTATGATGATTTAAGTAACTCGGATTTTAGAGAAATCTTCCTCTTTCCTTCTAACTTACATTTATTCCAAATTTTTATGGGGGGAGGCTGACAGATTGAGAAGATAAAGCAGTAGTTTACTTTTGTATCTCAAAACTAATTTTTTATACTTTTGTATGCATCTTTTATGTATCTTTTGTGCTTTTATATGCATCTTTGTATGCATCTTAAATATCTTTTACAGCAGAAAAATACTATTCTTGAGTACAGAGGGTTCATCTACCACAGAGGCTTTATTCTTCTTTGGAAGCCAGATTTAACATCCTGTATTAGAGAAAGCAGAATAAAGTTTTGTCTTACTGGCTTTAAGTTTTTTCAGTGGGTTTTTTTGGTTTTCTGGGAAAAGCTAGGAAAGATTGTTTCCTTATATTTTATTATTTAGAATTAAGCAGTAATTATATCTCCACAAAATTTTCTGCGGATAGCTAAACAATAACTTGTACAAAACATTAGATGTTTATATTTGCTTTGAAATCTAGGATGTGTCTGCATTCCAATATCCAGGTAACACTGCCAGGTGACCAGCCTTCCCCTCAAAACAGAAACACTATACATTGAAGTAAACACGATGTGCTGCCTAAACCAATAATGGCTTAAGATTCTATTGACTGTAATAACTTCAGTAATGTTTATTTTAGACCACAAGCTTTCTGCATGTTTCATTTAATTATCTGTATTATTAAACTGGATTTTTGGATTGAGAATTTTTGGTTGAGTTGAACCTTATTTTTGTGCTGTCTCATTTTGTTATCTCACCATCTTTATACTTGAGCATGAGCCAGATTTGTTATCTCATCATGAAAACAGTGCTTTCCTACTCTTCACTAATCTAGGACTTTTGAAACAAATTAATGGGGCAAAATTCACCACAGACTGGCCCAAAAAGAACATGAGGAGCTTCACTCACTGCCTGCCTCTGATCTATGTCTACAGATCAAAAAAAAGGTGGTTCATGAACAGACAGACAGACTTCCCCGACAGAAACATAGGAGTGTGTTTGCTCTACAGACCTTAATATGAAAGCTGTAGTTCATGGTACACTTTGAAGCCATAGGATTGGCCCTGTGCTTAAAAAAAATTGAGCACACTCATGTGATCTTATGATGACTCTTCGTGTATGTAGTTAGGACTTTTTTTAATATTAAAGACTGAATCTTTGAATCCTAGGATGATTATATTTCTCTTTTGGTTAGTTGGGTTTTTCTAAATAGACAAGATATTGAAAATATTAGCAGTTGTGACTCCAACCTATAAATATATATCTGAATTTTGCAAGGTTTAAATCCCTTATTATTTGGGAAAATCTAACTCGTGCATTTTTTTACCTATGGCAGTGATAATATCGCTTATAGACCTGTAATAGTAATTTTAAACAAAAAACTGCCCACTGTATCCTCTTGTGCCAGCCCCTCTGCGCCAAAAAGGCTATAGGACAATGATGAACTCTCTGTATTTATATGGGGTCATTGAGTGTTAAGAAACAGTGGTGTTTCCCTTCACAGTGGCGAGTAACGTGGTGGCAGAAGGGCAGATCTGTTAAATATCTCTTAAAGGCTGCAGTGCTTTCACAGGTTCCTGACAAGGTTGCCAGAACTCATCCAAGGGTTCCTTTTGTGCAGTCCTTCAGTGGGAGCTGGCTTTATGGAAAAGCCTGATCCTGATATTTGGTCTGGGTGGCTTTCAAAGACTGTCTCCATTGTGTTCCATTTTAGTGCATTTAAGATCTCCTTTTACCCCTACATAAACATAATATTTCATATTTACTGAGAAGATCCCTTTCTAGAAAAGAGGGAAGACAGAAACTGTTGAAATGGGACTGTTACCCATTTTTCACCTTCCCACTGCTAAAAATATTCGCAGTGACCAGCAAGGAACCCCCATGTAACCCAGGGTGTGTGAGGGGGGGTGAGAGCAAGGGTGACTGTGGCAGTGAGCCTGGAGTGCTGAGGGGACCCCCCTGCCATCTCCTGAGGGGGGATCCCCACTCTCCTGGGGCCCTGAGGTCCCTCAGCCCCTCCCCACTACGTGGCAGCCTGGGACACTGCTCACAAAACCAATTAGGTTGGAAAAGACCTCTGAGACTATTGAGTCCAACCTATGACCCAACATCACCTTGCCAACTACACCATGGCACCAAGTCTTTCCTTAAACACCAGCAGGGATGGTGATTCCACCACCTCCCCAGGCAGCCCATTCCAATGTCTAATCACCCTTTCTGTGAAGAAATTTCTCTGAATGTCCAAGCTAAACCTCCTCTGGTGCAGCTCAAGACTATGTCCTCTTGTCCTGTCACTTGTTGCCTGAGAGATCCCCACCTGGCTACAACCTCCTTTCAGGGACTTCCAGAGAGGGATAACGTCACCCTGAGCCTCCTTCAGAATAAGCACCCCCAGCTCCCTCAGCCACTCCTCCTGGCGCTTGTGCTCCAGACTCTTCCCCAGCTCTTGTCCTTCCCTGGACCTGCTTCCGCCCCTNGGACCTGCTTCAGCCCCTCACTGTCTTTCTTGTCATGAGCGGCCCAAACTGGACACAGCACTCGAGGCGTGGCCTCACCAGTGCCGAGTACAGGGGACAGCCACTGCTCCGGTCCCGCTGGCCACACTATTCTTAATACAGGCCAGGATGCCACTGGCCTTCTTGGCCACCTGGGCACTGCTGGCTCAT
Source organism: Campylorhamphus procurvoides (assembly GCA_013396655.1). Taxonomy (NCBI): domain Eukaryota; kingdom Metazoa; phylum Chordata; class Aves; order Passeriformes; family Dendrocolaptidae; genus Campylorhamphus; species Campylorhamphus procurvoides. The sequence goes on along the minus strand of WBMV01007169.1, from coordinate 1,000,986 downwards.
GTCCAGCTGCTGTTGATGAGCACCCCCAGGTCCTTTTCCTCTGAGTCATTCTCCAGCCACTCTGCCCCCAGCCTGCAGCGCTGCAGGGCATTGTTGTGACCCAAGGATAGAACCCAGCATTTGGCCTTGCTGAACCCTCACACCGTTGGTCTGGCCCGTCGACGCAGCCTGTCCAGGTCCCTCTGCAGAGCCCTCCAGCCCTGCAGCAGACGGGCAGTGGCACCAGCCCGGTGTGTGCCCGCACTCACCCGCAGGAGCAGATCTCACACAGGCAGCGCGGCGGGCTCATCCCCGCTGCGGCCGCCCGGGCCGGTAACTAAGGACGCCGCGTACCCTGGCAACGGCGGCGCGCGCGCGCGGCCCGGCCCGGCTTCCGTCGCGCGTCACCGGGAGGGGCCGGAGCGGAGCGAGGGGAGAGGAGCGGAGTTCCGGGAGCGGGCACGGGTGCGTGGGGGGTGTTTGTATGTGTGTGTTTGTTTGCATGTTTCTGTGCGTGTCAGTGTGTGNCATGCCCCAGCCCCGGGGCCACCGCGGCGGCGCCGGCTCGGAGGGACGGGACGGGACGGGCGGGCGATCCCACGAGGTCTGTGGGGCTCCAGCCAGGTCCCCAGCCGGGTGACCCGGCCCATCCCCGCCCGAGCAGTGCCCGTGCTGCCGCGGGGTGTGCCGTGCCAGGGCCGGGGACGCGCCCCGCACACCGCCCCTGTCCCCGCCGCGGTCACGGTTTGCCTCATCGAACAACCCAAGGCGTTTTTCAGGCTGACTTCTGACTGTAGTGCTTCCCTCCGCTGCAGAATCGGCCGACCATGGTGCTCACGAGCGTGGGGAGGATGGTTGGCCTCCAGAAGAACACGGCCGGCATCAGGAACATCTGTATATTGGCCCACGTGGATCATGGTAAGGCAGCTGTTCGTGGCTGCGGAGACCGCCCGGGGAAACCTGTGTGTGTTTGAACAGCGGAGAGGTGTTTTGGTCGCTGTCGTAAAGCAGTAGGTTCTCATGGATTGTACTTTAAACTGCCTTAGACATTCAGAGAAGTAAATTTACTTTATGCACCTTTTTCTTGGCCTGGTGCAGCTTATGTTTTAGAACTTAAGAGAACATTACACTGTATTGGTGTGGAATAGTTGAAACTGAATGTTTTCTACTTCTGCGAAGGTGAATGTTAACATGAATGAAATATATGTGAGCTAGGCTGTTGTTTTTCGATGTTACTTAATAGAACAAGTTTGTTATGTACCTGGAAATAATAAACACTTTAGAACACAAGTATTTTGCCTAATTGCATGTTATGTTGAGGTTCTCAGGTACTGTTTGTTATTTCAACTGCTTTTCTGGTCATGACAGGCAAGTTTGCATCCACTCTTCAAAAAAAAATTTGTGTGTACCTAACAGGTGAATCTCAGTAATCAGATTTGTGTTTTTTAAAGTTAATTTATACTTTTGTGGCACTTTAAAGCCTTTATTATTGTTGATATTTCAGAACACTACATGTTGCCAGCAGTCATAATATTGTTGCTTCTTTTGCCATTGTTTGTATTCATTTAATCTAAGTAATTTATTTTTCTTTTCAGGCAAGACTACTCTAGCCGATTGCCTTATATCTAGCAATGGAATAATCTCCAGCCGCTTGGCAGGAAAGGTACAGTTACACTGTCATTTTCAACAAAACTCTTTTGTGCACATGCTGGGATTGTAAATACATGGTGATTAAGAAAATTCCAATTCTAGTCTTGCTAAAACTTGTTTTCCTGCAGTCATAGTCTTTGACAGTTGATAAGAAATTATGGAGGTAATTCTACAGACTCATCACCTGTTCTTTTGGTTTTGTACTCAGCTGAGATATCTGGACAGTAGAGAAGATGAACAGGTCCGAGGAATAACAATGAAATCTAGTGCAATTTCACTGCACTTTGTGAAAGGTAAGTTTTTCATGCTGGCAAGTATAACTTGTAATACATATTTTTGTCAATTTTCCCTGTGTTCTTTGTTGTTGCTGTTGTGAACTTTGTGTGCACAGTTTTCACTTCTGTGTTTCTCAGTGTTAGGCCATGATTCTGCAGACACTTAGGCATGCATTCAACAGTCAGCCAAGATAACTGAATTCCATCTCAGGGTCAGGAAAACCAACTTTAATCTTGTCATAGACTGGAGGCTATGGAGGCTCTAAGGATAGTTGCCTTTATCTTCTTTAGATCTCAGTACTTAAATTTTGGTCTTAAGTCTTTGAGTTAATGTCACTTAAAGAACTTCTTTCAAAAAACATTTTAGTACAGTCTTTACTACTCTGTCAAGATGCCTGTTACACTATGCTGTAAAGGTTTTTTATAGGGTAGTTATTGTCACAATAGCAAATAATAGCTGAAGCAGGAGTGGCTGAAAGAAATATTTTTGAAAACTGTTCTGAATTGTTCATTTATTGTTTGATCCTAGGTGATCAGGAGTATCTGATTAATTTAATAGACTCCCCAGGGCACGTGGATTTTTCTTCAGAAGTATCTACTGCTGTCCGACTCTGTGATGGTTGCATCATAGTGGTGGATGCTGTTGAAGGAGTCTGTCCACAGGTGAAATAAAGTGTATTAAATAGAGAAGGAGGGTAGGGAAGGCAGAGTAAGCCAAATATGAATTGTGTTATATAGAAAGAAAAGATAACCTGTTTAAGAAGTTTTGTAAAACTTTTAATAAATGACAGTGCACTTGAAGTATGAAAGTGGGTAGTAAATTTCACAGTTGTGCTGAAAAACTGAACAATGCTGGTGAGTGAGTGTAGTGATGCAGGGTTGAAACAGTAAGTATGTAATTTTTCAGGTAATGGAATGTTCTTAAGAGAAGTAATTTTCTATATTTGCATGGACTCTTAGGCTTTTGAAAGTGAAAAAATATGTAAAATAAAACTGAGATAGCCATGAAAAAAAGAGGATACTTTTCTACATAGGGGGATTTTTTTGTTACTGTGGATGTTTTTGCCATGAAATTCTGCCATTCTGCAGAATTCTTCAATAACTAACACTGTATACCGTGGGAGTCCGCTTTCTGGTTTCAATGTCAACCCATCCTTTACTATATGTTTATAAAATTTTAGTATTCTATTTTAATTTTTGTAATAGTAATTTTTTTTGTGTTATCAAGCTTTCTTTAATGGATTTTTTTTAATTATTTGTTTCTTAGACTCAAGCAGTCCTGCGACAAGCATGGCTGGAAAATATACGTCCAGTATTGGTGATTAACAAAATTGATCGCCTGATTGTGGAGCTGAAGCTCACCCCTCAGGAAGCATACTTGCACCTGAAGAATATCTTAGAACAGGTATTCAGGCCATAGTATCATGTTCACACAGCAGATTTTGTTGCACTATAACATCTAGTCTAACTTGAAACATTGGGATGCATCTTATTTCTGAAGGGTTTTGAGGTTCGGTCAGAATGCCCATGATGGAGAGAAGTCCATTAAATGCCTCTTGACAGGTCATCAGGAAGAGTCTTCATTCTTAGAAATAACATGCTGAATGTTTTCTTCTTTCTGTTAAATTGTTTACACTTCTTTGGAGGTAGATGAATGATCTCTTTAGGCTGCTTCTGATATTGATGGGTTTATGTAGGAATGAAGTTGATTCGTCTTTTAAGTTTTTGCCTTCAAACTTTTTATTTTCCCCCCTACATCTTGCTTTTGAGCACTTTCCTGCCTGGTTTCTCGTTGTTCTCTGTTTGTTTGTTGGCAGTAATAAGTTCCTGTTTCACCAGTCCTTGTTCTGAGAGGCGAAATATGTTACACGTGATTGTCTTTATCTGATTCAGTCCTGGTGTTGTGGACTTTGACTGGAAAACTACATGCTGTTTTATGTCTCATATGGTGTTTTTCTCGTAAACTTCTGTTGTCTTCTAATATGCAGAATTAGATACACAATGTCTGCACTTTAAATTGCCAAAGGAATCACAGACATGCTATCTTTTTAACAAAACCTCCTTCTGTATTTTGGAGGTTGGGGGAATTGGATTTTAATTACAAGGGTTGTCAAAGAGTAAATGAATCTGAGAGTGTTTTTCCATATCCTTCTGTAGATCAATGCAGTCACTGGAGCACTCTTTACCTCCAAAGTGTTAGAAGAAAGAGCTGAGAAAGAAACAGAAAGTGAAAGCATTTCAGACACTGCACCAGGAGAACAAATTTATGACTGGAGTACTGGCTTGGAAGATACTGATGATTCACATCTGTATTTTTCACCAGAGCATGGAAATGTGGTGTTTGCCAGTGCAATTGATGGCTGGGGTTTTGGGTAAGTTTAGGATTTAATTAATGCTTTTTTTTATTTTAGTTGTTTACTGCAGTTGCTTCTTATTTGTAAAGATATTTTTTAGATTTTTCTGTGATATGCAACTGTATATAAATCAATTTTAATAGATTAGCACTGAACAGCTGAAAACACTACCAGCATTGTTATCTCTGACAGGGAGCTCTGTTTTACTTACACAGCAGTTGCTGGGCCCACTGTAGTGTCCAGCCTGGCCTGGTAAACTTAGCGTTTTATCAATTGCTGGCATTTGATAGACAAGGCCAAAACTGCAGCAGTGCAGGAGCTATTGCACAAGTAGAGTGGTTTGGGAGGGCAGCAGGCTGGCGTGTGAAGGTTGCACGTGTTCTGCTTGCTGGCCACGAGGTGGAGTCGTTGGTTTCATCATGAAAATATAGTTAGAGATACACTCAGTAATACAGTGAAGGTCTTGAATATTGCAGAACCTTTAGAAGAATCTTCTCCAGGATTTTTAAGTCAAAAAAAAAGGTGTCGTGTAGTTTGTCATTTAACACAAACATTTTTTGTCCCTTCAGAGGAAAGGGAAAATAAAATGGGCTATTTTAGCTTAATTATCTGTCATGAGTAATAATAATTTATAAAATTAAAATCAGGTATGCAAGGAAGTTGAAAACAAGGCTTCAAATTCAGACATATTCTTTACTCTGAAAGGAATCTTTTCATTGAGGGGGGACCTTTCTATTTCTGAAGGCTAGGGAGAGTCTTTTGATGCGTTTGATTTACACATTAACACATCTTACCTGAAGTTCTCCATTCCCATATGATGCCCACAGTTACTTTGCTGTTTATGATGTGCAGGGAAACACTATTATGGTATCTGTAGGCTTTAGCTTTCCTGACTTTAACTTTCCATTGAAATTTCATGGAGCAAATGGATTATGGTAGTAAACTATTGTTACACAGGGTATTTGGAATGCAATTTTTAAACACTTGTTCAGGTTCAGAGTCAGAATATGAAAACATTTCCTAGGGCAAATGTTGAAATAGTTCAGAGCTATCTGCTGTTTTTCTCCTGGATGGATAAAGAATGGACACGTGGCAGCTTAGTTTTGTTTTGTATACTGATAAAACCTGTGCAAGGGCATACATGGAAACAAACAGCTACGTTTTTGTTTTGAGAAGTTCAGACTTGGCCTGTGTTTCACTTTAGTGTTCTAAGTACACTGCCAGGAAATGTCAGACACTAAGAAATATGTTTCTTAAAGGAAGTGCTACAGCAGAGTACTTTGTTACAATAAGTAGAATTATAAGCTCCAAAGCAATTTAGAAACCGTGTCTTTGGATCAAGCTACTTGATATTTGCAAGTAAATGTTCAACTATTAAGATTTTATAGGTTACAGAACTACATTCCGATATAATCATGTGGTTATAAACACCCTATGATCACCTTTGTAATGAGAAAGCAAGCATGTTGTTTTTAGATAGTTATTTTTGCAAAAGTGGGACTTTAGATAGCTGTTTTCCTTTCATGATTTTTTTTTCTGCTGTATTCTCTTCAGATAGAATTAAATTTCATACAAATGTGACTGAAAATTGAATTATTTCTCTAGCTCAGAATTTCAGCAGAAAACACTTCCTGTGTATCTTTTATCTATGTTTGTCAAGTGCATTGAACCTTACTTGCAGAGTTTCTGTAAGACTGAAAACTAAGTATTTGTTGTAATTTAGCTTCAAATGGGAGGAAGAAATGGGTTAGATATGACTTGTCCTCATTTTTGCAATTGGTATATTGGTATATTAGAGAGGTTTGGTAGGCCTTCTGTTTACTCTTTGCCAATACTAAACTGATCCAAGATGAACTTTAAAAGCTTAGAGTGCTTTTTATTGAACATGAGACTAAGAACCATGTTCGCTAAGATTCACCAAATTTAGACCCTCTTCTGCTTTCTATATCTTGAAACACTTTTAAAATTGCATGAATTGAACTATTCATGTACAAAATTATATCTAGACCAAAAAACATTTGTGCATCTAATTTAGGCAAGTGGTGTTAGTGTTCTACTGCTGGATCTGGATCAAACTGTTCATAGATTACACAAATAGGTTGTGTTAATCCAGTTTCTATCCAATAAAATGTGCCTACAGCTTGGACAAGTAATAGGACTCCAGTCTGCTAGGTTTTGTATTCGTACCAGTCCTAATTCTCAATTTCTCCCTCACATCCTAAAGTGTTTTTAATGTATTTGTTCAAGGTGAGTGAAGGTTGTTGGCTTTCTGGTACTGTTTTGTTTGTTACAATGAACTGGTAGACTCTGGCTCTTATAAATCATATAATGGAAGGGGGGAAGAAAGAACATTTTTTTTAATTAGTTTCAAGAGGTATTTTTGGTCTGCCAGCAGTACCGTGTGATGGAACACCAATCTGTGGAGCATTTTCTTAATCATGGAAAGCCTTGACTGCTGTTGCATGGTTGTAGGTTCTTTTCTTGAAGGTATTATGACTTGTCATAGCAGGAGAAATGAAGTTATTAGGCAATGCCAGCCTCATCCAATGGAGTAAGTGCATATGTTTTTCTCATAATCCTCAGGTGTTGAAAAATGCCATAAGTATATATGCAGGAGCTGCTGGCACAAGAATCGTGAACATTCTCCCTGTACTGAGAGCTTAGGGTAGTTTCTGGAAAAGAAATCTCTTTGGGCTTAGTTCAGAACTCATGGCTTATGTCTTGCTGACATGGGGGAGGTCCTTTTTTAGATGTGTAGAAACTTAAGAATTCAGGATTTCAAAGAAAATATTATCAAATGGCATCCTTCTCCAAATAGGATTATTGCAGTTATAAGTGTATTTTTGTTTCTGCATGCACAGGGAGCAAATATGTGGAATTTTTTTTCTATTACTGCCTACTGAACGTTTCTAGCAAACAAACTATGGAACATTCAGGATTCCCTCACAGGGCCTAAGCACCCTGATTTGTAACTCATGGGGACTACTGAAGAACACAACTGGCTTTGTAACACAGGCATGGCATTACAGTTTTTGTATTATTTTCTCATTTTTACTCATTGTTAAAGTAATGATTCAAACAAGAAGAGCTCTAGGTAGTTAATTAATAGTAATTACCACCACATGATGGCTCAAGTGTGACTCAAAAGAATACTTGTTTTGTAACATGTACTATTCTGGTCACAGTCTATAGTTAAATGTGTCGTGGGACGTCTTTCCTAGAATGTTTGAGAGTCATCACATAAGTATTTATAACTTTTCTATTATGCTTTTGAGCTTTTGCTGAGGGGGTATACACAAATGTTTATTTCAAATAAACAAGTTCAGCCTTGAAGCTGACTTGAAACAGAACAAAGCCATTCACATACTGCTCATGTTTTTGACCTGTTAGAAGTAAATATTTTTGCAGGTGTAAATGTTAATGCAAGCTGAAGGGAAGACAATTGAAGAAGTGGGAATAAAACAAGGAATTGAGATTTTTGTGTGATTTTCATGCAGCCTGTCTGTTGTTTAGCCAGATAAGCACATGCAAACAGCATTGCACTTCTATTAAGATGTATTTTGTTTCCTTTCAGCATTGAGCATTTTGCCAAACTGTACAGCCAAAAGATTGGAATCAAGCCTGCAGTACTTCTGAAGACTTTATGGGGAGATTATTATCTAAATACAAAAGCAAAGAAGATAATGAAAGGTGATCAGGTAGGGAGGTTGTCAAAAATATTACTTGATTTTTATTTTGAGGGTTACTTTTATTTTTTTCATACTGTTCCTCATAGTGTATTGTGAAAATTGACTTCAGTACCTGTTCACTTCAGTATCACTGGAGGTATAAAGTCACTAGGATAGCCTTGCATCAGCTCTTAGAGCAGAGAACATTCCAAAATTGACTGTTCAAGTGCTTCATGGAGGAAATCTCATCTAGCAGGGAGTTTTCTTATTTTCATGTAAGCATGATTTTTTTGGTGTTTGCATAGGTGAGGATTAATAGTTGTATAAATAGTTATTAAGAGGGTGATAACCAGACTCAAGGTAGTTATGTGCCATATTTATCAAGTACTTTTTCTAAAATTGAAACCCTTGTTCTCCACTTCTAAATTTTGTGTTTATTTTGTGCCTTACACCATTCTTTGGAGACAGACTGTCAAAGTAGTGATCTTGTGTGAAAACACAACTGTCTTGATTTTGAATAAAGGTTTTACATGTTCTTTGAAAAAAGTCTTAAGCCTGTTGTAAAAGTGAGGAGTTGCTGGTAATGAGCTGTATGTTTGTCTTCTACCAGTCAAAAGGAAAGAAACCTTTGTTTGTGCAGTTGGTGCTGGACAACATATGGAGTCTGTATGAAGCTGTTATGAAAAGGTGAGCAGGTTATAAAGCTCTCATGGCATTTCTTTCCATATACTGTGGTGATTTTTTGAAATACGAATTATAGATATTTCTTACTTATTGCTGCTGTGTTTTTTATCTATTTATTATTGTCCTTACAGAGACAAAGAAAAAATAGAGAAGATAGTCACCTCTTTGGGACTGAAAATTGGTGCACGGGAGTCACGGCACGCAGACCCCAAAGTTCATCTGAATGCCATTTGTAGCCAGTGGCTGCCAGTATCTGATGCAATCCTCTGTATCCTTAAGAAAGATACTGGGTTTGGTTCTGTTGGCAGTTCTCAGACTTAGCAGGATTTTTAAGTCATCACTGTGTGATTTGGTATATGTTCTCTTTTTTGATGTCTGTGCCTGCTATCTGCACCTGTTCTCTTGCTGGTAACATTGTGAGTTACATATCTACAGTTATTCTTACATTTCTCCCAACTTTGTGCTTTTGCATTCAGGCTATTTTTAGGAAACTAAATTATGAAACTGGAGGTAATATACCACTACACTTTGATGTAGTTTTATATACAAATTTCAGTGGTTTTCCTGAAGGAGAAACAAGTCTCCTGTTTCTAATAGTGTCATAGGTCTTCTATCCCTGAGGGTTGTAGATGCCTAGTGTTATGTTTTAGACATACAAATCCTTAATCCGAAATCAGCCTTTGTTGTTTGTCTGCTGTGCTTATCATTTATAATATAATACATATTACATTGTGGTAGATGTGCACAAATTATTGATGTATAAGTACTAATTAGTTCTATAAATCTTGCCCTACTTGTGCTGTTCTTACTTTCCCGGTTGCTCATAGGGTAGGCCACCCCTCCTTAAGTCTCCGTTCTGCCCTTGGTTATTGGCAAAAAATTGTTGCTGGCTTGAGGAGTATGCACTTTGATAGACATTGCTGGATTTTGGATCTGTTGTTGCTGGTAGTTAATGCATGGGGCTGAATTTAAGAAAGGAGCATTGAAAGCATTCATCTTCCTGTTACTTGGATTCAGTAAGGAAATATAAATATGCATCCTTAGCAATGTGTTTTAGCCATGGTGTGCAATAAAATTCCCAGTCCTCTTGACATCACAGCAGAGAGAGTGGAGAAACTGATGTGTGTTGGAGCTAGAACATTTGATTCTTTGCCACCAGAAACTCAGGAACTGAAAAGTGGTGAGTAGGTATTCTCCCATTAACATGAAAGTTGTGTCTGTCTTGGTGATTTTTTTTGTCCTTGGATCATAAGATGTGTAGTAATCTCTATTTAAATTTGTAACTAATTTTACTTGTAATGTCTGTTGATATTTGACACGTCATAGTCTTATTTTTATAAGATTATATTTATGCATTTTTCTTCAGTCCCATATATGCATGTTTTTTCAACAACTCAAGCTGCAGGTAATGTAAAGTCTGAGACTTCTTTAAAGCTGGGGGTTTTACAAGGATATGAGGTTAATACTTGTTTTTTGTTCTAAATGGTGGAAGTCATTATATAATTGAGAATTGACTATTTTACTAACTTCTTTATTGAAATCATTAATTTTTAGCCAGTAATGATTTGCATTTGGGTTTAATTTTTGCAAGTGTATTGATTAGCTTTCCATAATTAAATATTAATTGTAGAATAATATTTTGAGGAGGGCATCAAGAAATCTAAGAGGATGAGATATCAAATGTTAGTTAAAGGTGAGATGTGAATGTCAAATTCCTTGGAGGAATAGCTGTGCCTGCAGTGATGTTGGTAGGATTTCAGGAGCATCTGGGCATTTGCAGGAGTTCCTCCATCAGTTTGAAAGGAGGAAGAGTGCTTTGAGGTACTGAATAGGTAGTTCAGTCTTAATCATAAGCTGCTCTCTGGATTTCATTTAATCTAAATCAGCCTGTAAACTGAACTTTATATATCGAAGCAATACATTTAGTTGGAGTATATGTAGTTTGTTATCAAGAGTTGTATTTTTGCAGTTTTGCTCATTTTTTGTGAAACACACTTGAAGATACAAGCAGTGTTATCAAATCATCAGGCCAGAGTAATTTTCTACTTTTTCCTGTTGATTTGTCTTCCGCATGTTGCCCACTGAAATAGGAAATAAACAGTAATGCCTGTAATATTAATGTAAAGCCATAATTTTGTCCATACTTTTGTGGAAAACGAAAATAAAGAGAAAATAATTTCCTTTTATGTTTCTTCAGCTTTTATGAAATGCAGTAGTGAAGGAACAGCCCCAGTTATTGTCTTTGTTTCCAAAATGTTTCCTGTTGATTCAAAGGCATTACCACAGAATAAGCCAAGGTAAGAAAATGTAACATTTAACTTTCTGATCTACATTAGATACTTCCAAGAAAAGAAACTGTTGAAAGTGTGGGTAAGTTGTTTTAGACTTGAGAAAATAATGAATTCTTGAGATGCAGTCAAGTCTTCTCTGCAAGTAAAGGTTTTCTGAGTGAGTTCAAAGGATGAGTTTTTTAATCATATTAGTTGTAGAAGATACAGCAAATCTCTTGGAGAAGAGTACTGCTGTCCAAATGTATTATCCTACTGCATGCACTGTATGCCATTTTATGATGTTTGGGGGAAATGATTGAGGTGTGATACTTTAGTGTTCCAGTGAGGTTGTGTTGGCATGGCTGTAACAGCTTGTCTTCGTCCTGAGAAGCATTCCCATGAAACTGGACATTAGAGCTCAGTGATCACCCAGTCCATTGCAAATGCAAAATCAAACGGCCTATTACAGCAGTCCAAACCTTCACTAGTTTTTCAGTGACCTGAAAGGCACTAATGCACTTCAAAAGATTTCCTTCTGAGAGGTTTGAAAGACTTTTTGTTATAGCCTTTTATTGTTTAATAACCATATTATCTTCTTTGAGGAGTAGGTCCTTCTTGATTTCATTTCCCTGGCACACTTAACTGTACTACTTTTAGCAGAGGCTACCTGTTTTTTTTCAGAAGAAATGCACTTTTTTGATGAGTTTATAAGAATGAGGTTCATCTTACTTAACCTTTCGTGCTTTTAAGCCATTGGAGCATTTTCAGTTGGCAACTTTTGTATTAACTGGCCATTTTATGTTTTTCTGGGATTGTCACTGTAAAGGGAAGTAATACAGAAAATATAAATTTTTCTGCTGAATTAGACTGATTGCTGTTGTTAAGTCTTTGTGCAAAAAAAAAATGGTACTGCTGCTGTAGTAATATTTGAAAGCTTTACTGCTATCTTAGGTTTTTCACGCACTTCTTAGATTTATTTCCTTTTTTTTTTTGCCAAGCTTATCTAAAAGCCTTCCACCAGAAATCTTGTACTGAGTTCAGGGAAAAGATGCCTTGCACTTCTGGATTGAGCAGACACTAGATGGTGCAGTTTTGCTTTGAGTTCTGTCCTTGCATGTATCTGAAACATGAGTACTTCTCAGGTCCTGGTGTGGCACAGCAGAGCCATTCCTGCTTTGTCTGCTTTCCCGGGTTTCTACTCCAGTTATCAGACCAGAGTACACTGAGGCCATCACTTTCTGGCTGTTCTATCACTGATAATGACTTTCTTTTTCATTTGTTGGGAGGATCAAGAGTCTTTGAGGTTATGAGGATGTGACATAGGGTCAAAGGTGGCTTTTGCATACACCAGACACTGAAATATTCAAGATTTTAGTTACATTCGTTTCTCCGTGTTTATTCAGTACATTGAAAATTGTAGTGTCTCGCTGTGTAGCTTGTGTGAAAAGTATTTCTTGCTGGGCTTCATAATAAATTAGTCAATTAGTTACTAGTTGGCTAATGTTAAAAGGAAATCACATGAGTGCTTTTCTTTGAGATAACCAGGCATTAACTGTGTGATTTTGCTGATTAGGTAGTATTAATGATTTTGTTTTGAGGTGCCAGTTGGATTCCATTATTTGAAAAACAATAATATAGCTAAGTGTGTATTTCTTGATATTTTATTTGTTAAGATTCTACAGGTAAGCAGTTCTTAAAGAAATCAGAAAGGGAGGTTAGTTCTAAAGAATGAAAGGATCTCCATGAAGCAAAATCTAAGTGTTTTAAAAGCACAGGATTGTCTAAATGTGGTTTCTGAGCCCACTGTGTGCTATTTACAATTACACGGTGAAGACTGTACTTCACAGAATCGGGTGATGGTTGAGTGGAACAAGGGAGATCCAGTATTTAAACTGGTATTCCATGAGGGTGCTCCATAAGAATGTATGAATATAGGGAGGAACAAAGAATATCCCCACTATGTCTGTTACCATTCGTGTTTACCTATTAGAGAACATTAATATATGTTGTTTGTTTCCTTTGCATGTTAATTTTGAGGAGTCATACCTGTGTTCTTGTGTGTCCTGACGTTTCACTGCTGGACTGATCTGCCACGGTTATTTGCACGCCTTGGGGGTGGGGGAAGGATTAATTTAAGTATATGAAAGCCTGTAAAGAATCTGAGAGTTTTCTCTGGATTTTTCTTTGCAAAACTTGTACTCTTCTACTTCCAGAGGGAAAAAAATACATCCATGCCACTGTCTCTTTCTTTCCTTTTGTAAGGCAGTATTGGGTAAGGTTTTTGTAACTTTCTTAGAAGATGCAAGTTGACTTTGCAGCAGTTTTTTATAGTTTGCCTTGTTTCTGCCATCTGCCTATAATAAGTTGGGAAAAGCAAAAAGCTCTTCTAAGTCCAGGGTGTGTAGTAAATGATAACAAAGGTTGGATTTTTAATTAAAGCAACCTCCCTCGAGACTGGTGTTGGCAGCTGATATCTCCAAAAGGTGACTTTAAAATTAATAGATTCTATACTGAAACTGCTACAATTTTGCTTTTACTGTTTAAACAGCAAAGTTTGTCAGTTGTTACTACACTAAAATACATGGGAAAATAATTTGTTGTCAAATTACTGCAGGTTGGCAGCTTAGATTTATCTTTCTCTGGAAAGAATTGAAAATTGACTTTTTGTATGGTACCAGTATGTCCTGAGCTTCTATCAAAGTTTTCTAAAGAAATGAGAATTTTGCAAAAGTTTTGTGTTCCAGTTTCTTTTGTCTAAACATCTGAAATTATTTGCTCATTCCAACTACATCAGACAAAGGTGTAAATTTTCTGGAAATTTTTAATTGGGCAGAGTAGACAAACAAATTAGGACTCCTCCTACACTTTAGATATTAAAATATCTAAAACCCAACCCAGCAGGATACAGGGCCATAGTGGCTTCTCTTGGAGCTGCTTGCTTTCTGTTAGGCCATGGTTACTTGTTGGTGCCTGTGGTTATTTATTCTTAAGTATTGCTCTGTGTAGAGTTGGGTGTTCATTCAGCATATGCTGTTTCTTTCATTTCTGCTGAAGTTTTACGCTGAACTGCAGTCTAACAGGATGGTTGAGTGGAGGTGTATAAATAAAAGGCAAGCTTGGCCTTTAGGTACAGGGTCTAAATATTCCCAGTTTGCTCTTCCTGAGGTTCAGAATTCTGCCTTTATCTAACCTGGTGTAAAAGAGAAATATTTAGTGGTTATTTGCAATTGCTTTCAAGTTTTCCTCAGTGTATTTACTGTCAAATGCTAAGAAAATATAAACTGAATATCAGGTGTTATGATGAAATCATTCACTAACTTTGCAGAGCTTTATGTATACTGTCACAGTGATGTGATGCCCTGTCAGCAATAGGAAACAAACCTTCTATGTTACCTGAAGTCCATCTTACAATCCTGCTGAATAATGTAAATAAATAGAGTGCACTGAAGAAATTCCATTTCTACTTTCCAGTGGTAATAAAGAAAAGTCTATCGAACAGATAGCTAGTGTACTAAAATTATATTTCATTACTGTACTGGGGGATATAAAACCTATAATACCTTTACCGTTTTCCTACAGATAATGGGAAAGGTGCTTTCTCAGGCAGCTTGAAATCAGGACTATTTTTATTAAAGTGTCACCAGAAAATAGACACTTCCCCATACAATTCTGCACGAAATGATGATGATAGTTTTTTTGTTTTGTGCTACAGCTTGTTTGAATGTTGTAAACCAACAGATTGTAGTGTACTACATTTATTTGCTTTCTGATGTTTCCTAAAAACTGTATTGGAAAAAAAAAAGGTGATTTTTGCCAGACTATCAGCTGAAATGTCATTCCATTGTCTTGATCCTAATGAGAACATCTATGAAGCTCCAAGCTCTGTAAGAAATTACCATCTTCTTGCAAGTAAATTAATTTATGTTTAAAGGCAAAAGGACTTGCAGTGACTTCAGTGTGATCTGAACCCATCAGCTCCTGTTTTCATTAATAGTTTGTTCTAAATAGTAGTTTGTGCATTACAAATGAATAGGGCACGAGTCATCTGAATAGGCTGTCAGATTTACAGGTTAACATCTGAATTTGGCACACAATTATATAATTAATGCACTAATATATGCTTTTCAAAAATTAAAACCCCTGTTATGGTTATCAGGAAATAGATTTCAAAGTAGCAGTGTACAGCTGAATCCAGCTAAGAGCTTTGGAACTGATCCAAGAAGGAAATATGTAGTAATGGTTGAAATTTGGATCTCTGGATATATTTTAGTTTGTGTAATGAATGGTAAGCTTAAGAGAGAAAAGGTTGTAACCTAGTGGAAGAGTTTTTCTTCAAGTTTATTCTTTCCTTATTGCAAATTTAGCTTGTGAGATAAATCAAAAGTCCACATATCAGTCTAGAGTGTTTTTCAAGGCAGTGTATGACAGCTTGGTATTGGTATCTTGTTTCATTACATATCTCAGAATGAATGAAAGCTGCTGTGTAATATAATACAGAAGAGTTATTGAGTATTCCTTGTTGCAGGAGCCTTGTAAGATTGTTATATAAAATTTTATGTAAATTCTGATTTGGGTACTTTTCTATTGTTCCTTTTGTGTTTACATATTTATTTCTACTGTGAATTGCATAGGACTTCCAGTTGCAACCGAAATAACAGTAAATGATCACAGTAGATGTACATTAGTTTGTGAATGGAAATAGTTCCATAGACATTAAGTAGTTTAATCCAGAAAGTAACAAGCTTCAGAAGGATTAACAAGACCTCTGGACATATGCTGTGCTGGAATGGAGCAAACAAACTGCACTTGACAGAGCTGTCCTCAGGGATGCTGTTGACAGAATTCTTTGAGTGCCAGATGAGTGGGACAGCAGCCAATGATTTCACTAGAACTTAATTCTGAAGAGCAGAGTCATGAAGAGTAATCTAGAGGATTCTCTGTAAATTTGTTGGATTTAAAGATGTTATCAGAAATCACGTCCTTCACAGTTTGTGAAGTCAAGTGCATGTCCATGAGCTTATGGAACTTGAAGTGGTGAAAGCTGTACAGAGAGAAAGTATTCTCAGCACTTCAAAAACATTTGTCCATGGCATGGACGATGCATCACAGACACTTGTTGGCAGTACTATTAATCTTTTGGAAATCAGTTGATGTTCTCTGACTGTGGTGTATTCCTTTTTCAAATGGTCTGACGGTTAAAAACATAACATTTTAATAATCAGATGCAAATTTGTCTTTGGGAGTTTTGTTCTGATTATTCACTCTGAATTTTTGAACAGTTTTGGCTTGAAATCTCTCTTTGATAGCATGAAAGAGTAGAAAAGCTGCCATGTTCAGAGCATTGATTGCATGAAGTTTAGTTGTCATTCAGTTTGAACTAAATCCATTATGCTGGGGGAGTGTGGGAATCATAGAAGTAGCTGGCAGTGACTCACATTACCTGAAATCTGATGTATTTAATCAACAATCTACTAAATGTCAATAGAATGGATACTGTACTCTTTTCCACATTATTATTTTCATAGCTTGTTCTTACCATGTGTTTGAGGTTAAGATGAATTAGTAATATGTGGTCAGCTCCATTGCTTGTGCCAGGTTCCTCTGTCTGGATGCTGTAGCATCCCTCTGGAGCCAGGCAATCTCTTTCTCTTTTTGATCCTGAATTTTCATTTGCTGGTTTTTGTATGACTGGATAGTCCCATTTTTTTCCTACCATTATTATGAGGCTGTAGATGCTTTCCTGTGAAGTGAAAGAGGGGAAGGGAAGAAAAACAAGACATGATATTTCTTTTGATTTGGACAGCTTTTGTTCAAAATTGATTTTGCTTCTGATTGGTTTTGCCAGCTGGAGAAATCGAATAAATCAGGGTATAATTTAAAACTGGTTTTGTTGCAGATCCAGTGCCTTCTGTGCATTAATCTTGTTCTCTGTTCTGCTTGAGTGTGTTACAACTCTATATAAGGATTTATTTGACAACATTATCTTTTTTTAGTTTCTAATGATACTACTGGGAGTGACTAATTTTGTAGAAATTGATGCTGACAGAAACCAGGATGGAAGTTTAGGTTGTACCTACTAGCTAAAGTCCCACCTACACTCAGTCTGCTTTTTTATCAAATTGAGAATATAATTAACTGTGTTTATATGTGCTGCAACTTACACCAGTGCATTCTGAATTTTAAGATACCTTTAATATTTGTGGTTAGGGCTATCTGTCACCTAAATATACTGATACTTTCAAAACTACTATGTAAAGGGGAAACAGTTTTTTTTTCTTTTAGTCTCAGTATTATTTACACAAATGAAAAGTATTTTTGGGCAATCAAATCTGTTGGAATGCATATGTATGTCCTCATGTGTATACTATGCCATCATATATAGACTGTATTTATGACACCCTTGGCTGTCTCATCTGTACTTCCCCTATCAATCTTTCTCCTCTGGGAGTTTTTCTGACATTCCAAACCCTTAAATAACTTTGAACAGCTGCCTTCAAGAAAAAAAATAATAAAAAAGTTCTCATCTCCACCATCTGCTTTGCATTTTGTATTGTTAAGCCTTGCTCTCTTTTGCAATAAAGAGGCCAGACAATAATATTACAGTATCTGAAATTTCAGAGATACATATTCTTAATTCTGTCACAATGATTATTTCAGACAGTTTAAAAATAAAGGAAAAAAAAAGGAAAACCCCCCACATTGCTAAGAAGTTTGAAGTGGTGATTCTGTCGTTTTCGTCTTTTCTATGACATGTAATATCTGTCCCAGGTTCTGAGTTCTAAAGGTCTGTGCTTGAGACTCTTACATTTTACCCTGGCAGCCTCTCTTCGGTAGGTTTTAGAGAGATTTTTAATTTATGTTTAATTTTCTTAATCTTTTGAATTGGACATTTGGATTCAAGATAATCACTGTTCGAGGTGATTTACAGAAGTTCCAAGAAGAGTTTTCATAAAACAAAGAGTCTCATGTTTTAAATTAAGTTCCTTGCAGAACGTGTCATAAGCAGAACAGCATCCTGATTATGATATTAAAAAAAAAAAAATCATACTGGCAGGGAGTTAGTCTCAGCCACATAATCTGTTCAGGACTTCCTGCCCCTAATTAATGCACTTAAGAGCAGAATAAGTGTCCAGTAACTGTTTCTTCTGACTACACATACAAACTTTGACCTGTGAGTAATGGGCCATTTCCCTATTTAGGAATGTGTAATAGTTGATATGGCAAAGCGAGTCAATCTTTCTGTGCTTTTTTTAGTAGAGATCATATTTACATGGCTGTTCTGTAAACAAGAATTACTCTACTGCTCTAGTGCTTCCTGTGGTTTTCTTCCTCTTATCGTTCATTATTACTACTGGTATTCAGGAGACCTTGACCTGGTTTTTAAGTGTTGGAATTAAAGAGGGGAAGTGACTTGTCCAAGGCTACTAAACAAGCTAAAACTACTAATAGGAAAATCCTGAACAATCTTAACACTAAGAACTGTTGTTCTTGCCTCCAATGTGTGAGCAAATGCAGGACACAGCATGTAGGTGGGTTTTGCTGTGGGATTATGGTCACTCTCTTGAGTTGAAGTCAAGATCTAAGACTTGGTGATTAGTTTGTCCAGTTGTGTTATAGAAATACATGTTTTACGATAGACTTCTTTTTCCTCTCCTGAGTTAGAATTTAATTAAGAATATTCATCTAATATAAAAAAGTATATTGGTTATTATTTTGGAAATAAACGTATTAATGCTGGAAAGCAATATATGTGTCCATTGCTCCCAATGCAAAAAAAACCCAAACTGACATTGGAAGCATTCTAATTTCATTAAAAAAGTGTTATCTACATAACAATTATTTTTTCTCACTTTTAAGCCACGGTGCTAAAGATTATTTTTTTAATGTAGGCCCGTGAAAGCATGTTGCTTGAGAAATTGTTGATACTGAAATCAGTAAACAGAGTAGATTATTCTTAAGAGTGCCTGTAATGATCATAGCAGGAGCACAGGTTTGCCTCTTTTACATGGGAAATTAAAAGAAACTGAGGAATAATGGGAAGGAGGAGGTGACTGGTATATGAAATCAATCTCCTTCTCTGGGAATCATTAAATTAGAAGATAACCTTATATTGCAGATTTTTATTTAGGATCAGATTTAAAAAATAATGGACAACTTCAGGCAGTACTGTTGGATTTCAAATATATGTAATGAATATCACTTTACTGTTTAAAATACTTTTATTTAACAACAAGTCTCTTTATTCTTGTCTTACATAAGAATGATTATGTAATTCATTATCTTTTATTATTTATTGCTCTAAATCTTATAAAGCTCTTTCCTTTAAGGCAGGGTGTACTGGTGAGTAGATAGATACATCAGAATGTTAAAATTATATTTTGCTGTTGTCTGATTTAAGTCTTTTGTCCTTATTGAAGTTATTCACTTTAGAAAAGGTAGCTTTAGAAAGCAAAGAGTTTTTCCTTCATTTGAGCACTTGCTGTAAAGATTGCTTTAAAATAATGAAGGTACCACAAGTAATTAAAAATGGAAGTATTTGATCTCTTTGGTAGAAAAGTAAAAGTCTGATGTTTTTTTCTAACTACCTTGATATAGACAAGCCGAGATCAGGACACTGTATTTGTAGTCTGAGCAGTCACTCTCATTCAGGGTAACATACTGGATATGATGTAAAAAGCAGTTTTGAAAATTGTCTTGGATTTTTCCTGGAAAAGTCAGAATTCACATGGTGAAGGAAACTTGACTTATTTTAACAAAATAAACAGAAGTTTAGCATAGTGGCCTCCTTCTAAATATGGCAGAGGAAGAGTTTGCTAATTTTAGCTGACTTAAAATCTATAGTATCATGGGGACAAGAGGCATTTTGCATGAGTTTTACTTTTGCCAAATATGGTATTCTAATTATTGTTATTTATTTTAAAATAAATGACATTTCCAAATACTAATGTTTTCAATACAATGTAGGCCATTAACTCAGGAAGAAATTGCTCATCGGCGTGAGCTTGCGAAACGAAGACATGCAGAAAAACTGGCAGCTAGTCAAGGAAAGGAGCTGCCAGAAGAGCCCCCAAGTGAAAATTCCTCCGAAGTAACTGGGAACACTGGTGATACGAAAGGTGTGTGGTGCCCTGAGACTTACTGCTCCACGAGGATGTTTAATGGTAGTCTCAGTGTTGCCAAGGGGCTGTGTATCATCCACATGGTGAGCCAGTCCCGTGCCAGTCCAGAGCTCAGTGCATGGAACCGAATGCAGAGTGAGGAAGGATTGTAGGAAAGCTGATAGTTCCTCAACGGTATGATAGTGCTATGGATACATATTCCTGTAGCCTAAGAATGGGCTTGGTCTCAGTACTTGGAGTCAGAGAGGAAAGATGATGCTTGAAGGAGATGCTCTGCTGAAAATTAAATTATTTTGAACCCCAGATGAAAGCCTAGTAATAAATTGGTACAAAAGAAGTGTATGAGCAACAGGACTGGATTATGAGCTACAGTGGTGGGGGTTGGTCTTCTCTCCCAAGTAACAAGTGATAGGATAAGAGGAAATGGCCTCAAATTGTGCCAGGGAAGGTTTAGAGCAACCATTTCTTGACCAGATTTGTTGTAAAGCATTTGAACAGGATGCCCAGGGAAGTGGTTGAGACACCATCCATGGGAATAATTAAAAGATGTGGCACTTAGGGACATGGTTTAGTGGTGGGCAGTGCTGGGCTAAGGGTTGGATTCCATGATCTTAAAGGTATGTTTAAACCTAAACCATTTTATGATTTGCCATATGTGATAATATAATAATGTAACCGATATTTTTTTTCCTTCAGGTGATGAGGCAGAAACTGGTTTTATACTTAATATATTTTTTCCAACTTTGGCTAGGTGAAGAGCAACAGCTCACTGGTCAAGGAGACAGCATGACCTCAAAGGCAGTGAAACAGGAAGAAGACAACAAGGAGTCTTTCATTGCATTTGCCAGAGTGTTCAGTGGTGTGGCAAAAAGAGGGCAAAAAATCTTTGTGTTAGGACCAAAGTATGATCCTGCTGAGTCCTTGCATAAGGTAAGAGGTGACAGTGAACTGTTACAATAGCTTGGGATCCTTTAGAAACATTGATGACTGAACTTCTTACATGTTGCTCACTCAAAAAATAAAGTTCAAGTAAAAAATTCCAAAAAGTATTGAAGTAATTTAGGCAATTGTGCTAATATCTGATTGTGTCTGTAAGCTCATTATAAACCTTAACATTTTCAAAATACTTTTAAGTAGTGTTGTATTAGCTTGCCGTAAATCCAGTATGTGTATATTTTGATTTTTTTTTTAAATTGTGTAGGAAAAAGCAGTGCTTTTAGGGAACAGAAGGCATAATGGTATTGAACAAAAGAGTGTTGAATGTTTTGAAATTCTGATCTAAGGAGTTCATTGCTTTTCAGTTTACTTCAAGTTTACTTCAGTTTACTGTTTTATCAGTGATAATGAAAAGATAGGAGTAGTAAACAACTAAAATTTACCAAAGAAAGCATCATTTTTTTATCTTCTTGGTAACATTTGCTTATTTACCACAGTTTTTTTGGAAATATATGTTGATTTTTAATATGTAGCTTTTGACATGAAAATGCTTTAGAATATATTTGTTAGCTTTAGAATGCAAGGAAGTGTTGTGGAAGAAGTTTTTGCCAGTGCTGAGTGACAAATACCCAAACTCTGGTTGTTCTGCTCTGTGTAGCTGTCATCCCAGTGTTGTGCTACTGATGATCTGCCAGTGGTACCTCATATGACCTGTTGTACATTGGAGAATCTCTACTTGCTTATGGGAAGAGAACTTGAAGACCTTGAAGAAGTACCTGCAGGAAATGTGCTTGGTAAGATGTAACTAGTATTTAATTTCCCAGAGCTTGAATCCTTGTATCAGTCAAAACACAATGAAATTGGTTAGATGTGATTAATAAATAAGAAAACTTAAATCTGATGAATATTTTTAGGTATGTCGTGTGTGCAAAAAAGGAAGACACTTTAATTACGTTGGGATTTCTGTGAACTTTGAATAGGAGAAAACTAGGGATTACATTAGCATGTTACATTCAGGTTGGATTACTGCCAGGTAAGCAGTGCTGCCAGGAATTGCCAAATGCAGTAGTAAGTTCTCATATTTTATAAATCTCAAGGATTAATTTTATTTTCCCAGTAGTGGAAATTCTGTAATGTGACTTTTCGAGTGGTGTGGCTGACTGTATTTTTCTTTATGGGTCTGCTTGAACTATAGTGCTAAAAATTATTTCTTTTATGACTGTAGCAAATTTTTCACTTTCTCCATGGACAAGGTTCTAAGTGATAAGTCAACCTAATCATTGAGTTATGCTCTTTTGTACCAGATTCTGAACTGCTTTGCTGTAGAATATGAATAGCATTCTTTGCTGGTTTTGTCCATTTGTCCTCTTTTTAAATCGAAAGTAGTGTTCACAATTTAGAAGGTGCAAACTCTAAAAATTATTTGGTTCTTTTTGTTTTCATTGCGTGAATGAAAATGTTTGAACTACGGCAAAATATGAGACGATTTTCTTGTCTCTTGTCTGATTTTTAGAAATTTATGGTAAATAGTAAATGAAAATAGGTGTGCTTTGTCAGGGTTGACTTTTTAATTTAGGCAGGTAACCATGTTGGTCGTTTCTATTGTGGGCCTGGCACTCACAACATAAGCAGCTGGTGAATTGGTTTTATTTGGAAGCTTGACATTTTAAAACTCTGAATTATACCTTACTGTAGTCTGATTGTAGTTGACCGTTTGCAGTATCAAAATGTATTAAGTATATAGTCTCTTTACTTCAAAAATTATTAAGAGTTTGCAAAAAAAAGAAACCCACCCCAAAACACTGCAGTAAAAGTTAAAGGATATGATTTTCATGCTTACCAGTCAATAAATACTCCTGGAGCTGCTGCCTGCAGAGAAAAATATATTGTGATAATTTTATTATGTCTTTAGTGTTAAGAGTTGGACCAAGTTTCAAGAACCTGTTTTGTACCAATCTAATTCTGCCAAAAAGTTGTGAGTAGTCTTTAGTGCTGAAGGCTGCTCTTCAGTGGCATCTAACTTTTCCATAAGGAGGGATATGAGTTCTAAATGGTCATATTTAGAAGAATTCATTAGAATTTTAAGATAAGAATTCACGGAGCTCTTAGCCAGACTGTTTGGTATTTCATCCTTTTTCATTGGGTCATTGTGAAGTGGTCACACAAAACATGTTTTCATTTTTGCCTGAAACATTCAAGTTCAGCTATATATGTTGGTGTTTTTTAATTCTGATGTAAAGTTAAAAGATTTTTTTGTTAAACTAAAAGTCCTAAATACCTTTCCTTTGTTTCTCCCATTTCCTTGTCAAGCTGCATTGTTAATTTACATAAATTAAATAAACACCTTACTGATTTGTTGATTTACCACACTCAGGAGAAAATGCAATACATTTATATGAAAGGCCTTTGTAACAAAGGTGATGCAAGACTTTTATTATTCCAGTTAGTAACAATGAATTCTGTTTCAAAGACAATTTATCTTCCAGCTTTACAGCACACAGCAGTGATTTCTCTCCAGCCATATAAGGAAATTGCTAGTGGATTATCTAGTAAATTAAGGAAGCTTTGCTGAAAGCTCTGTGGTTTTACTCTGTATAATTAAATTATTGCCATAAGGAATACACAGTCATGACTGCCTATTTCCGCTTTAAGATTCGTGGTGTAGGGTTTCTTTCAGGGTTTTTTCCTCAGGGTTTAGCAGGTTTTTGCTATTATTTCTAGGTTGTTTCTTAAAGGGAAGAATCTGCTTGGTCCTAGTGAGCAGCCTTTTTATTCTTTCTACTGGCTTGTGCAAAGGTTTAGTGATCAAAGGCATGGCTGGATACAGAGGCTGGAGATGGAAAGATTTCATCCCTTGTTCCTTCTGTTCAGTTAATATTTCCTTAAAACAGTGCTCTCCTTTTAATTGATAAAAATCTGAGATTACAAAACATTATAAGAGGAAAAGGTAATGAAGCAAACGGTGTTTGAACTGCAAAGCTGTGACACAAAGAGAATTCAAGAACATCCAGCTGAAAAGTGATATTATTTCCCTGTCTAACATGTGTGGCCATTCTGGAAAGATTTGGGAAGTTATTTTCTGGTATTATTCTGAATTCCTGGAAGTTAGAAGAGAGAATCTGCTTTGCATTAGTTAATTTGTATTGAAAGTTTACAGCACAACTCTTTTGTCAAAAGTATTTGTCAAAAAGCTTTAAACAGTATGTCATTTTCAAGTAATATGGCAAATACAAAATAGTGCCTCCTTCCACATAGCTCTTTGTAGTTGAGAATTTTTCTTTACAATCTTGTGACTACTGTGCATTTTTTGTAGGCCTTGAGTAGGAGGTGAAATATGTTTTAAAGCAAATAGAAAAGATCTTGGGGACCAAAGATAATAAAGTTGCTGTAATAAATATTCTTTTTAAAATTTTTTGTCAGAATATTCTATCAAAAGAGTAAAATTCACGTCTCAGACAAAAAACATCTGGTTTGTGGAACTTGTAATTGAGAAGGACTGTTGATTTTTCTGAGAACTAAAAAGGAGTGTGTGAATGAAGTGCTGTCTGAGGAGAGAGTACCCTGTCATTTTTCACCTTTTTTCCTCTGCACTTCTGTTAGAGGTCCTGTGTCAGCAGAAGGATATTATACTTATTAACTGCTTTGTACTCCTTTGAATGAGCAGAGACTGTGCAGGAGGAGAGTGTCGTTACTGGAGCAGCAGGTAACGCTGTCCTAGATCAGGTGTGTGCCCTCAGGTCCCAGATGGCACTTGCATTGAGTTGGAACTGGTGAATGAAAACATGATAGTCATTGCAATGGGCCAAGGAGGTATCTTAAGGTTCAGTCTGGAAAAACATCGAAGTGCTGATCCAAAACTAAATCATGTGTCTTGGTGCATGGTTTCAGGAACAGCTTATGTTTCCTCTGTCGTGTCACAGGCCTTTGCAAGGTGTTCAGCTGCTGAATTTGAACCTCCCCATGGACATGAGCTCTGAGAGTTCTGGGAGTGAGAGCCTGGTCCTGCAAATGGTCCACCTGCTTGTCCTCATTGCAGTGCTGGCTGCTGCTGTGTCACTCTGTCCTAAGGGCCATATCAGCTTCTGTACTCGCTTCACTTAGGCTGAGGCCTTACTATCTTAACGGAAACAGTAAATGCTAACTAGAAATACCAAAATCATGCTTAAATTCAAAATACAGAAGTGCTCTGTACTTGCAGACATTAAATGTGACAATTATGTATGCCACCTAAATCCCTATCTCAAAATCAATTGATTTTTGATACCAAGACATCTGGGCACAAATTATGCTGCCCTTTTGAAAACTGCCTGAATCCCCATTGGAAAGAAAGTCCTTTATTGTAGACCTCGGACACAAGCCTGTATGCTGTTTTGACAATATTGTCCTGCTCTGACTTCAAGGAGAGAAACAGAACTTAAATATTAAATGGCAAAGACTGCTTGACTGATGTGTCATTGATGTTCTTAGTGACACTGTAACTAACACTGACCTGTGTTTGCATAGTCTAGTCTATGCAAATAGCAGAAAAAAAAGCACTACTGAAACTGCCCCACTCATTCAAGGCTTGTCCTCTCCTATGGCAAAAATATAACAGAGAAAGGAGCTGGACACAGACAATCATCTGGCTATCCAGAGGTGTTTGGCTTCTTTAGTTTATTGAGTATTATGGAAGCTTCTTGCTGGGACACTCCTCTCGTCCCACAGGGAATGTCTATGGCACAGGAGCTGCCATGCATGCATCATCTCCAGAGGTGTATTTGACAGGAGGTGTACCCTGGCTGTAGCATAAAATCTATTGCTCTCTAGTTTAATTATCAGAGCTCTTCTTACTAATGCTTAAAGGTTCTTATAAAGGAAAACTATAAACAGTCCAGTCACAATGTGTTAATTGATTTAATTTGGATGCTGTATGTAAATTCTTCTGTTTGCCAAGTAGTGTTAGACACTGCTTAACAAGCAGCAGAGACTGATAATGTAGGTACACAAATAGAAAAATTGAGATAAACTATTATTCTTTTAAATTCTTTTTTTGTTAATGAAGTTGTGGGGAAGCAGCATTTCTTATGTCTTTCCATGAATGAAAAAATGTTACTTCTTTTCCAGGAGGGAAAACAATAACTTCAATTGGAACAGTGTCGAAAGTTCCACCAAGGAGATTATTACATTCAAGTTTTAAATTATTTCAATTATGTTTCTATGTTTGGATTATTTAGTCTAAATTAAGACTATTTTTGTCTCAGAGACAGTTTTGACATGTAAGTCTGTATTATGGGGAATTCAAGAGAAAGTGGGGATGGTTGATTTGCTTATTCCCAAGCAAGAATCTCTCCTTTTATATATATATAAATACATTGATTTGTTTATTTGAACTAGTCAAAGAAATAGTACAATTACAGGAAGAGCATCACTTTGTAACAATTGTGAAATTTTTGTGGTTGAAGACCATAAAAAGAACTAAGTGGGTGATCCCCAAGGTGACAAAGGAAAAATCATAAGGCAATATGTCAGGTATGTAAGGAAAATGTTATCTGTACTTGTAAGTTAAGGTTGAACAAGTGCATGCTCTCCAGATGCACAGAATAACTTCCTTTTTTTTTTCTCCCTCCCTTTTTTTATTTTTCTTGGTGCTGTCCTATAATTGAAGGCAAAATGGTTTTTTTAGTTCTATGCAAAAAAGGAAGATTTTAGTAATGAAACAGTTATTAAAGGTAGTGAAAAAAGGATTTTAAATAGGGGGGAAAAGAGGTAGTGGGGTCTTTTTGTGCTAATATGCATAGATGAAAGGCTTAGGATTCCCATACTGGGTATTGATTTTTTATTTCTAAGTAATTTAAGCAAATACTGATGTAAAAATGAAGGCACATGTTTTTGAAAACACTGGTTTAGGTACTTGTATAAGTGAATAATGTTGTGAGATTTTTAAAAAGTTAGTTCAGTGTCGTGTTTTTCCTTTGAGGGAATTGAAGGAGCACTCAGTGATACATTTTTGTTCATTGGAATAAAATTTATCTCAAAGCATGTTGTGTATGCACTCCTGCATGTGCACACATGAGTTCAGAATGACATCCATTTTAAAATTACTGATCTATATATTGCTTTTTATCCACAAGTGCCGTAACAATAGACTTATGTTTGCTAGTCTCCAAAGCCTAGTTTTTTTTCTTAGAAATTCCCATGTGACTATTTAAGTGCTCTCTGTGTTTTGTTGAGTCCTGTTAAAAACAAAGCTTTTCCCCTACCACTAGATTTGTAGTGCTTTAGTGTAATGCTCACAGGAGGCTGGATGATTTCCTGAACGTTTTCAAATGCAGTTAGCTATGTGAATATCAAGTGTTCTACCAAATGAAGAGCATTTGTTTTTTTAACTTACCAAATTACATTGTTAAAAGCAGGAATCTAGAAGTCACTCCTGTTGCCAGCTCACTGTCTGACTTCCTACAGGACAGACTGCTGTGTTCCCTTGGTTTTTCAAGTGTTCTTTCAATTATTTATAAAGCACTTATAGCATACTTGTCATGGGAGCAATATGACATAGGAAATTGTGGGTGGTTATGGATTCACACTTCTGGATTTTTTGGTACCTTGCTGCAGATAGGTGCCATAGAGCGGCAGTAGCACGAAGAGCTGGTATGAAGTACAGCTAACCTCATTACAAGGTGTCTGACAGGCATTTTATTCCTTTAGGACTTCATCAAGCAATTTCGGAGCTTTTAATAAGCAGGCTCTGTTAAGAACAAAGAGCAGCTGCGAGCGGCGCTGCCATTGGAAAGCCCAGAATGGCTCTCCAGGCCTGGTGCCAAGCAGTGAGCATTCCCACCTTCTGCGGGAGCACCAGGAGCACGCCTGCTGGGCACCAGCCCTGTGTTGCTGTGCACACATTTGCTGGGCTAACCCCACTCTCTCAATCAGTCGTGTGATTATTTAAAATCAAAAATGAAATAAGTAGAATAGCCAGCTTGAAGTGATTCCAGCTGCATGGGCTGTCTCCTCCCGTGCTGTGGCGGGTGAACGCAGGAGGGCAGCCTTCCCCCAGAATGATGCTGACATTGGCTGAAAACAGTGAATGAAACAAAGAAAACTCAGACCTTTGTCTTCAGTTTTGGAATACTTACAGTTTTTATTGCTAACTGCCCTCTTATAATGCCAATAAAACGCCATGTCTTTTTAGCTAGTTTTTAGTAATCCAGCACTATTGAAAAAAAGAGATATAATCGAATGAATTTTGTTGCTGAATGACATTTTACCTCAGTGGACTGTTGCAGTTACCTGACATCATTGTATTTATATTCATTTCCTGTCCAAATAATGTTTTATAACTAGTAAAGTGCTGGAAAAATTAAATATGTTGTTACTTTGAGCTAAAGGCATAATAGTTAATCTGTTGTTTGGCCTCTTTCAGTGCTGGAAACCGAAACCATTTTCTTTAACTCTGTGTTTGCCGTAGTGGATTCAGTCTCTTTGCAGTTGTGCTCTTTGCTGTGTGTGCTTCCAACAAGCAGGCTGAGTGATTTGTATTGCTTAGTGGGCAGAATAATGTGATGTGGGGCACCTCTAAAGAGCTAGTATCACCTGAAATTAGAGTATATATTGATGGTCATCTGCTGAGTTTCCTTTGCCCTGTTTGCCTTACTGTCTTGTGTGGTTTATTTCAGGGCATTTGACTTGACAAACTTGATTGCAGAAGAAATAATTTATTCATTACCTTATTTTCAAATTAGTGTCAATGTATCACCAGAGAGGAAAAAATATGCCATGTCTTAGGTCAGAGTTTTAGAACTGACATGAGCCTTTATTAACTCAGCTAAGTTTTTTGAGGGGAAGGACACTTTGAATGGTTAATAGTTTCCTTATAAAGCCTTTTTTGGTTTGGTTTGGTTTTTTGTTTTGTTTGGGGTTTTTTGGTTTGGTTTTTTGTTGTTTTTTTTTAATTGAAGAATTTAAATTGCATTTTGAGTAGCTGGATTTTTTTCTGATTTTCTGACTGTAGCTTATTAAGACTATAAAAGGAAATCCGAAGTGTAGTAATTTTTTCTGAAGGAAACCACTTCTAAATTCTCTAGTGCTTCTGGAATGTTCTGTGCTCTAATTCTCAGGAGTTGATTATGAGGTCTTAAAAATGTATTTAGTCTTGCCACTGGAATACAAGGGTTATTTTATCATATTTGAGAAATTGAACTGTGTAAGACTATTTAAGCTAAAGTAATAATACATTCATCTCCCTAAAAATCTAAGTTTTCTCCTGAGCCCTGTTGGATTACAATGTCAAAAAACTCAAATGATCAAGTTTTTGAGGAAAGGAGAGAGTGCAATGAAACATTCTGTGCCAGTTTTAAAGTAATTTTTAGTTATTATGATCTGAAAAACTGATCTTTCCTGTAAATGGAAATTAGATTTCTAAATAATCTTCCAAATGTGAGGTAAACACTCCTGATTCTATGGGGTTTGTACACAGACAGCTCCTTGCTGATGCCTGGGGTTTCCCAAATAGTACCAGAATGAAAAGTGCCCGGACTTGTCAGTGCTCGCTCTTGCTCCTTCTGTGCCTGTGGGCAGCAGGGGGGCTAACAGGAATCAAGACAATTTCATAGCACTGCTGCTTGAAGGCACTCCCAGCACAGCAGCAGGCACCTGCTCTGCAGCTCCTTCAGAGAAATGATCTAGAAATAGACTGGCAGGGGGTTCTGAGGTGCAGGCAGTCATCTCTGTTTATCACCTCAGTGTTTGCTTTGGGAAGAAGTGGTTCTTGGCCTTGAGACTTCAAATTTATTCGATGTCTATTATTACAGTACCATTCATTGATTGGAATTCAGGGCCAGTGTTTGAGGAGACCGACTCCTTTTCTTGTGTCAGAGTGGAGAACTGACTTCTGCAGTCATTGCCCCTAGGCAGGTATTACTCAGCCTTTCAGCAGCTAACTGTGGGTTTAGGTTGGAGATACCACCTGGCTTATCTCCAAATCTTCTCTGAAAGGGTTGGTTGGGTGTAATTTTGCAAGTCTCTTTCAAATGAAAGGATGGGGATTTCCCCCAGTATTTCTTTCACACTTACTGTCTTTAGCAAGCATCAATGTATTATTTTTAGTCTCTCCCTCCATGAAAGTGACTATGTGTGTATACAAATAAAGGGAGAAGAGTTATCTGCAGAAACAGCAGTATTTATTACTTGGCTAATGAATCTCTTATTTTTTCCAATACTGTAAGAGTAGAAGAAGTTAAAGTAGGTAATATCCTCGATGTCGAATGGTAAGAGAAGTCTTAAGGTGAAGTTTTGAGATGATTGGCTGAGTTCACATCTGTAGTGTTACATTTGGGATTTTTTACAGCATACTGAGATACATCTCTGATGATCTGAGGAAATTACCTCATGTTTTCATTTGAAGAGCCTGAATGCTGTACCCTCCCTTAGTCTGCTTATAAAAATTACTTGGAGCATGCTTTTGTCTTTGGTGTGTTGTATTCTTTTTAAACCAATATCCTCTTTAAAACTAGAATGCTAGCATTGTTAGTAGGTGTCTGTAGTAAGATGTGTGCTCCCTCCTTTCTGATGATGTGGTTCTAAGGGAAACCATCTAACTTGTCTTGATTGGTGGAAAACCTCTAAAGAGACTTAGGTGTCCATTACTAAATGAGGATCTTTAATAGATGAACCAAAGTGACTTCAATTTTGTACTCCAAGTTATTAGAATTCCTTTTCTAAGAAAATCCTGCCTGTCAGTGCAGCTATGAAATGCTGTATGAAGAAGTGGGAAACAGTGCAGGGATGAACCTGGGACACCAGGGCACTGGAGTAAATGTCAAAGGTTGAGCAAACAGTCTCATTTGAGGAATTAGCTTTTGAGGTTCAACTTTCAACAGAGATGTAAATTACCTGACTCAACAAGGATCTGTATTTAGGCTATATAATTGAACCTTTTATCCCTCTGTACAAAATGGCATTAGATTTGGTTCTTTGCTTCTGAATTAAAGTTGCTAGATAATTCCCTTTGCAGAAGTAGTTACTGTAGAACTCAAACTTTCAGAAACCTGTTTTAAAGGAGTATTTCCTTTGTTTAATGTGACCATGTGTTTTCTAAAATTCATTCTGAGAACATGCGCTGTCATTTCAGAAATAGGTGCAAAATAATTGCTTTAAGCACAGATGAATTGGAAAATATATGCCTTACTACATGTAAATTCATGTATAGCAATTCAGTCATAAAAAAGACACTGTAAATCAAATCTGTTTAGCAATGTGTGCTATTACCAATGCAGAAAAGAATTTCTATTCTAAAAGGCTTTTGGTTTTTGCAGTGTTATTTATGGACAATACATCTCTCTTGCTACTGTGATGGTGTGCGTGAATCAGATCGTGATGTCTTTGAGAAAATGTGCATACTTTTAATCAGCTGACTATTTCTTTAGCTGTTTTTGTCAGAAAAAGGTTAATTTCTATCATGTGAATTGCAGCTTCATTGCTAAGGTTGTCAATTCGTGTACTAAAAGATGGTTGTGAAATGTCGATATTTTTCAGAGTATCGAGTTATAGTGTACTTTGGGGCAGATAACTAAATAAAAATTTAACTGGAATACTGCCTCATAGGTATCTTTTAGGCTAGACTTTTACTGGAGTGTGGAATTGCAAAGACACTGAAGGGTGTAAAATTGCATTAAATCATGAATTATCCATTTGGATAATCATTGTTTTCTGTATCACAGCGATACATTTCACATGTGTGTGCACCTCTGTTCCTAATATAGCTTCTCTTGCCAGGCCTTGCATACAGTGCTGCTTCTTTATCCTGTTGCAGTTTCAAACAGGACAATGCGCTTTTCCCAACACAACCTTAAATAACACAAACAGTCCTATTTGTGGTACGAAATATTTTCGTTCCTGATGTTTATCACAGCTAAAATACACCATGTGTAACTTGGGGTGCAAGAAGAAACTTGGATATAGAAAATAGGTCTAGAAATAGTTTAGTTGTCTCAAAACGTCATCCCCTCTGTGCCCTGACAGAGGCAGTGAATGAGTGGTGGATAGACACTTTTTTTAGGCAGTGTAGGCTTGATTGGTTTAAGTCTAGTTTGTCACTACTTTTCCATAGTTCTTGACTTCTGAGTATTTTCTTTTAAATCTTTCCTTCTCAGCTTTAGTCCACCAGGAAGTTTTCTCTGTATATGTGGCTTTGAGCAATAACAATTTTATAGTTCTCTTTAATTTCTAATCTTCTCTATTTCTGTATTATCTCTTTTCTAAGGTTCTGCAAAACTGAAACTCCTTTACATGGCTTTGACTGAATAATGCCCATCTTTATACTTAAAACAAATATCCTGTGAACAAAACAGTTCTAAAGAAAAAATTTAGTGGTTTTCTTTGTTTTTCACTGAGTTTCAGTTTCTCATGACCTATGCACAGCTCTCTGATGAGAATTATATTTTAAGTCGAATATCCAATGATCTCAATATTCAGAGAATCTGAATTAGGATGATTCCTTGATAGAGTAGTTAGAGAATTGTCATGTAATTTTCCATATGTTTCTTTGCAAGAACTGGCTGTAGAAACCAGTTTTTTTCCTTTAAACTGTTTTCTTATTCCCATTTTATGTGAAGCCAGAGGGCACTGTTTTTCATACAATTAAAAAATGTGTAGCTGTTTCAACTTTGGGTGAAGGTCTTACATGGATTCACAGCACTGTCAGTGTAGTGAAAACTTTGGATTATGGTATTTAGTGTGCATTTCTTCATGCAGAAAATCTACAAATGGTTTGACTCTAAATTAAATTAATCTCACTGAGTAGTCTGAAAGCCAAAAATCTGCAATCAGCGTGGTTCCTACTTATTAGCTCAACTTGGAAACTTGGAGGTTTCAGAGGCAGTGTAGTGTTAAGTAAAGCCACTGCCATGAAAACATCTTGTTTAGCTTCTTTTTTTTTCCTTTGGCACTTTGTCCTGAAAAAAGGCTACTGTTTTATATGAAAAAGAGCTCCTCTCTGACTGTTTCTTTAACTTTCATGGCTACACTAATTGCCTTCTGCGCAGAGTAATAGCCAGGCTGGAGAAATTAGGCTGGACCTCCCTCAGCTGTCTTTGGAGTGTTAACATGGCTCTGAGATTGACCCTTTGTCCTCTAAGCTCCCCAGCCCAAGTCTTCATGTTAACCTCTTTTTCCTCTTTGTATTCCACCTTTCTCTCTGTCTTTCCATCAGGTATTCTACCTCTGCTTTTTATTTTGCTTACCTTAGTTGTCCTATGTCAGTAAAGACTACATGAAAATATTTTAGGTAACTACAACCTAAGCAAACTCAGAAGCTCTTCTTTTAACTGTCCCTGTTTATGCAATGTAAAGCACTAACCTGTGAGGGCAATTTATTTGAATGTGTTCTAAATTCCTGCAGGAGCACTTCCTAATCTTAGCCAGGCCTCCAGTGGGGGGAGAAGAGCAGGATACATTTTCACACCTGCATGTGGAGGGGTGTTTGTCTTGTTGTATAGTAGACATAATGCCTGTAATACACACCGTCCTTGCAGTAAATACCGTCTGTGGCTTTGAAATGCCTCTACATTTGAACTAGCCACAAGGGCCTTTATTTATTACTTTGGATGTTTCTCCTCTGCTTCCATTGCCTGTTGTTACCAAAATTTCTTCCAGGAGTTCTGAAAAAGCAGGGAGAGGGTTGCACGGAGGGCATGGGAGTCGGGGTGAAGACAAGTTTGGAATCAGTTCCCACTGAAGGAACAGGACAAGAAGGGTCACAGAGAATCACAGTCCTGTGTAACAAACGGGAAGGCTGCAAAGTCAGGAGACTGTTAATAAAAGCTGTGTTTTCTAAATATTTTCCCAAAATTTAGATGTTGTTTCATGTTTCACGTTGAATTGCCAAAGTGTTGAGAGGGTTGTTTGGCCTCTATCAGGCTGTGAGTCACGAAGATGGCTTTGTTTGGGTTGTGAACTGTGGGGGGGAGTTAAGGCAGAGCTAAATTTAGGAGTTTCAACTGATGTCAAACTGTGGAGCACTGCTAAACAACAGTGTTAAAGGGGCAGCACTGGGTACTTTAGGCTCAAAGTTCAGATTGTTTGTAGTGGGTTTTCATTTAGTAAATAATTGGAAAAGTTGATATTTACTGGAAGTATTCTGCAGAGTTTGCAAGCCAAGCAGCATGAGTCTCAACTCCACTTGAACTTATCTATTAATAAAACTATTCTAATTTCATTGTCAAAGTGGTATGATTTGAAAAAGCAAGCCTAGATAAAACTTCTAGTTTCACCTCACATTTTTAAGTATATGAATTAGTGAGAGTGTTATTTCTAAAGAATTGTTTAATTCCAGTAATAGGAAGGTAAGGGTAATGTTTGAGGGGCTGTTACCATTGGATTTTTTTATTAAGGTGCAGAACAGCTTCTGACTTTACTTGATTATATTTTGAAATTTTGGGATTAATGCCTGGAACTAAATTCAGGTAACTTTTTGCATCTGATTAAGACTAAAAGAAGTATGATTCTTTTCTCACCTTTCTTCCCTCCCACTGTTTAATTCTCTCAAGTGAGGTTTGTTATGTATATGGGCAAATTTCAAGATAGTGATTTTTAAAAATTAAAAGCTCCATTTTCCAAGGCTGCTCCTCAGTCATGACTAGCTAATCATGACTCTGTCATGGACTGTAGCTAGTGGTTTTTTGTGGGGTGTTGCATTTGGTAACCTTCCTTGGTGCATGTGTATTTTGATAGATAATTCACCTAATTTGGTAGTGAAAATTTTATGTTGCCATCTTTGCTTCTGGCCCTGTCTGTGTGAAAATAGTGAGATCTCAGTAGGAAAACTGCAGTGAGTTTAAGGACCCCAGCTGAGATGTGAGTCAAAGCTTTTCCTTACAGAATGAAGGTAGTTTCAGTCATCCCAATAAATCTGAAGTGGACAGGTTTTTCTAAGGCACTTGGTGTTGGTTTAAGGACACTATTGTTTGAATTTAGGCAGACCTGCACCAAGACAATGTACTGGTGGGGAAATAGAGAAATCACAGTCAGTATGTATAAATTACACAGATATTTAAGTTAATATATGGGGCCTAAGTCAGTCTATCTGTTACTGTCATTTTAAGCTTCGTTGGCTAAAGTGTTATCACTGCCAGCTTTGATACAAGTCTGTTTCAGTGACTAATTGGATTTCTGAAACATAATATTGAACAACAAATATTCATCTAAAGACTTGATGTTTTCCAAGTGTCATATGTTAAGATTTGTACGAATTGCTTTATGCAATACTGAAGTATTGGGTCAATCAGTGTGAGTTGCATGACTGGGAACCTGTTAATCTCAATGAAAGTGCAACCTGTGGCTAGTTTTGTTCCATCAGTTACTGTGCTCACATCACAAAGACATCCACACCCACTCCTCCCACTTTTTTCTGTTGGGGCTGGTGAGGGCAAGGAAGCTGAAAGCACACAGTGGTGAGTTGTAAAGAAAGCCCAGGCGGTTCAGTGATGCAAAGGTGTGTGTGGAGAAGCTTTCAAAACAGGATACAAAATGTTTTGAATCTTCTTGGTTATATTCTTTGTAACTTTTCTACAAAAGACTTAATTGTTTTGTGGTATTCCAAAAGAAAGTTCTCTGAGCAGTGTTACTAGCAAAGCCTGGATTCCTGTGGACTGATGTCCTTAAAATCCTCAGCCTCCCTCTAAGCTACGCCTGCCCTGCAGTTGTGGAGTCCCAGCTGGCCAGCCAGGATGCTCACGCTGCTCCCAGGCAGCTGCTCCCAAGCGGGATATATAATGACCGTGTTTTGCCTGCCCTTTTTTTTTTTGCAGTGAGCTCACCAATTTTGGTCTCCCTTCAGTACTTAGCCAATGGTTTTACATAACTTGTGGAAACTTTAATTACACCTGGACCCTCTCCTCTCTCTCACTGGTAAAGTTGGTGGAAGTTGACAACATGTTTAAAAGTTGTTGAGGGGAGCCTGTGTGATTACAGGAGTTGCGTTTACTTTGGAAATGGGACTAAAAGCATACTCGTTTTTAACAGATTCTTTTGTGTCCACAATCCCATCAGGAAGTATGACATACTGTGTTGAAAGCCTTGCCTCTCAACCAAAAAGACTCATTTCAGTGCTCAAGCATTCTTAGCAGAAATGCTTTTCATTTTTACTAGAAAAGGTACTACCTGGGAGAAAGAATCCACCTGGAACTCTTCCAAAGAGTTTAAAGCTGATATCAAGCAGTGGCAAATGGCCACATTTCTTCTGTTCAGAAAAACAGCTTTTTTCTTTTTGTGTGTGTGTGTTTTAAGGTTTTGCTTTGTCTTGAAGCAGCAGCCACTGCTGTTGCCTGTGGGTGATATTTGATCCCTCTTCTGTGGGCTCTTCTGCTTAGGCAGCACAACGTCAGCCAGCCTGGTCTGATTTGAGGGGGCACAGATGTGGGGCACGGAGACAAATTAACTTGTTTCAGGACCTAGAGGTGTTAGCTGCACTCTCTACAAGGAGGGGAGGGGGAAAAAGGTCTCTTAACTAGTTTTCTAAGATGCTGATTATTAAACCTGTGCTTCTGGTTGGTCATTGTGCCGCAGGGGTTTCGCTAGGATTACTATGTTGATTTGCCTGTTCTTGGATAACCTGTCAGAGGCAATGTCTCTTTAATACTTTGTTAACTCAGGGAGTGAAAGTTGGGTGAGAAGGAAAATTGCTTTGTATTAGATTAGTTTTACTCTATTTAGTATCCTAAATTGTCTGACAAATGCTAATGCTGGTGCTGACAAGCCGAAAAAGGGGATAGGCTCTTCTTGAGGGCAACTGGATCATCCCAGCTGTTTTCGAGATGTTCTCAAGCTGCCTTTTGGGGTGGGGTCTCTTTTCCTTTTATCCTCTCATGCAGATGAAGCACTCAATGACGGGTGTTACTCCTGTCAAAAAGGGAATTAAACACTAAGCATTTTCCAGATGTGGAGATGTTAAAGCTCCAAGTTCCCTCATTTCGTTTGCCAGTGTGAGGCTCATGCCAGTTTGTAGCAAATGAAAACAGTGTTAGGGGTGTCCTCAATGTGTGTAGACTCGTGATGTAAATAAAATTAAATCTTATTATAATGTGGGGAGTTTTGCAATGGGGCATTAAAACCCAAGATTAGGTCTATTTAATTTCTTTTCTCTATTTTGAAATAGAGGAATATTTTAAAGCCCAATACAATTATGTGGTCTTTGCACTAGTCATAAGAATTCTCCTATCTTAGGAATGATCTGTATGCTTTTTTCCATTTTTTTCTTGACCTAGAGCTAATGAAAGTTAATATGTTGCAGTATTTTAGGAAGTCAAAGTAATGTGGACTGCAAATTACAATAATAACTCTCAATGATACATTAACTGAAGTAATCAGGAATTAGGGGGGAAATGACAGTCTGCTTTCCCTTTGGGAAAAAGATTTCAGGGGATAAGGAGGATAAGTAGCAGTCCTAACTTTTAGATACTTTTTTTTCATTTTAAATATACATGAATTTGATATGCTTAGTTTACACAGAGGCAGACTGGCAGAAATACTTAATGTGAAGCTGACTTGTAAAATGTGTGATTAAATATAGTTTTAATTTTGTGGAAAAATACGGATTTTTTTTTTAATTGCTGTGACAAAGCCTGTTTTAGCCAGATTAATGAAGGGCTAGCAGAACATTTTCTCTAGAATTTGATATTACATTTCTTAGATAGTTTTGTCAACAATTAATTTGTGTGTTTTGAAATAACTTTGTGGAATTCCATCTTTTCACTAAAAATTTGTCCCTATTTTAACTAGATTTTATTGGATGTGTTTGGAGCACATCTCCGTCTTTCGACCTGAAGTGAGTATTTATGGCCCAGTCATAGATTTTCATGTGGCAGCAACTTCTTTGGTTTTTGATTTTTTTAAAATTTGAATCAATTTTCTGTTTATTTTTTAATTAATTTTGCTATTTAACTGGAGCATGTGATAAATAACTCATTATCACTAACTTCCTAGGCTGCTGATATAACAACTGTGTCTAAGACATCCCCTGTTCCCTCTCTTGCCATCTGTTTGTACACCCATTATGTCAAGTAGTCCTAATTAGAGGCGTTGGAAAGGTGCTTTATTTGGTTAGAATCCTTTAATTATTCCCCAAAATATTATTGCTTATCGGTCTACAAGTGAGCTATTTAAAGGTTTCTTTTAGCTTGAAGTCAAATTTTGTATTCTTCTTTGTACCTCTTGAAAATTATTGTATTTAAAATAAACATCAACTTCTGCATAAGGCAGACTGAAACAGTCCATTATTCGCGGTGCTTTGGAACACTCCAAGCCATATTTCCCAAGGCAACAAACCCAGCAGGCATAAATCACTTATAGGCAGATGTGTGTGGGGGGGGTGGGTGGTTTGCCTTCAAGGGACAGCATTAGGCATTGGGTCAGGCCTTGGAAAATTGAATTTTAATTAGTTACTTGCTTGTCTTACAAGTTAACAGGATAAATGGTCAATGACTCAGGCATTTCCCACAGGATGTTGTACATATTTGGTAATCAGTGTGCTGCTTCTGCTTGTGATGTCTGAAATGTCCTCTAACTGATTAGTCTGTGTTTGCATTTACCTGATGTATTGAATGATAAAGGCCTCATGTTCTTCTTTTAAGTGATGAAAAATAAATCAAGTATAGTGTGATTCGACAATTTAATTCTAAAATCAGCACAAGGATGGACAAAATTTAATGAGCTTTTAAACTCACTGCCATTGTCTTTTGTAATTGACACTTCTGGTTGTAGACTCTAAATTCCCCATGTACCTAGGGTATGTAATGCAGAACTTGGAGCAATATGTTCATGTAGGTTTTTTTAGGCAAACATGACAAAACCTCCAAGACTTCTACAGATTAAAATTAATTCTTTGCAAGATCAGTGCCTGAAGGCCTCATTAATTTTAACACCACTTATAATTGATTCTGGGAAGTAACAGATGTTAGTTATATTTTATAATCTTCAGTTTAGGGAAACAGTATATATATGAAGTCTGCCCATTTTCAGGGGGCATTACTAAAACTGAATAAAACCTAAAATGGTATTTTTTTTTATTCAGTTGGTTGTTAGACTCTGCTATAACTAATCTGATTTATGAAGAAATCATTTGATGTTATTTATTTGTTAGCTGAGATTAGATATTCTGCTCTTTTTTGGGGAGCCTTTGGTCAAGAAATTAGAAGAATTCAGTTTTCTATTGTGCCCAAATCCTAATGAACTGTAGATCTTTGCTCATTTGCATATTGCCTCCAGTACTCTCATAAAAATATTTAAGTATTGTATGGGGGTTTATGTCTTCCTGGTGTCTACTTAGAAATAAATATTGGACTTTACTGCATTTTCAAGTAGAAAGCTTTTGCCTCCATCTCCTTCTTCTAATGTTAAACATTTTTCATGGTTCATCTGATAGAGCACAACTGATTCCAGGCTTGCTTTCTCAGCCTGAAGCTGCTGCCTCGTCCTCCTCTGCCTTCTGAACATCTATATACATTCCATTGTAGGCGAAAAAAACATTGAAATCAAGTGAGAATTGATTGTTTTGATTAATACTTCTGAGATATAATCTATTACTGATCCTATAAATTACGATCCTATTTTAATAGATTTCCACAACTGAGTATGAGTGCACAGCTCATGTTACTGATGGTGATCCCACAAAGGTGTAGAATTACAATTGCTTTACTTTTTTCTAATACAGCTATTATAATATATCAGGGTTACTATCAGTGAGCCAGAGAGGTTGGTTTTAAATAACTTTTTCTCCTTTATATGTCCAAAATATAAGCAGTATCAACTATGTATTTGCTAGATGACTGATGGACATTTGTCTTTTTCCTCTGCTATCTTGAGGATGAAGAAATGTAGGGCTTTTAGTATATGTTCCTTTTGCAAACTTAATTAGGTATTAGTAGCCTAACTATTCTACCAAACACTTCTGTTTTTTCTTGAGTTTTCTTGAAGGATGAGATTTATTATGAATTTATAATTACTTGCAGAGCGGCTTTATGAAGGGTCAGTGGCCCTGTCTTTTTCTGTCTTCAACAAGTCAGATGGCAGCAGCATAGCTGAGTCTGGGAGAATTTCAATGTGGGAATTACAAACAAAAGAACTGGGTCTTTTTGTTAAATACTTTTCTTGTTTTACCTGTGGGAATTGTCAGTAGATGATCAGCATGTGTTTATCTGTGTAGCAATGTAGGGAGGCTTGTAGAGCTACACCTGGGAAACATTTCTCATCTTCACAAAATATATATATACTCTTCAGAGCGTAGTTAATGCTCTGTTGTCTACAAGGATTTCCTTTTCTTTAGAGAATTGCTGGGCAGATTTTTTCTTTCCTTAGGATTCTCCATAAAAAATGATCTGATCTGTTTTCCAGTACAATATGCATTTTCATTAGTTGATTTACAAAGCACATTTACTGTTACTAAATAAAAAGAACCCCACAACAACAACAAATCAGTGTTTCAAAGGACTTGTAGATTATCAAAGTAAATATGTTGAAACAACTATACCTAAATTCCATTTGTTTGAAACAACAACCCTTCTGAACTGCCCCTGAAGTTCTGGTAGTAATTTCAAAAAAAAAAAAGTTAAGTAAGTTCAGATGTGTTGCTGTCAGGTCAAATTAATTTATTCAAAGTAATTATATATCTAAAATTTGGTTTGTGTTTCAGAAACCCTTGAAGAGTTTTGTATGGTGCTAAATGCTTTCCACATGCAGTAATGGAAGCATTAATTTGATGTGCAGGCAAAGTGAAGTGAGTCCAGTGCCTGTGCTCTCACTGGACAAAGCTCTGCCCCCATATTGACTGGTGTTCTGTGTCGCTGCTTTCAAGGGATGTCAAGTTGAGTTGGTGTGTGGAAAGGAATTATATCTAATCTGTGGGCTCAGGCAGAATCCATTGCATGTATACTGCTGCAGGCAGCTACTAACTGTTTTATAAGACCACTAAAGGTACTGGTTAGTGCCTTAGCAAGAATGCTTTAGAGGGAAAAGATTAAAGAAACTTTAATTGGAGGAAAGATTTTTTTCTTTTTTTTTCCTGTGGAGCTACAGGTGCATTGATTTAATAATCTCTAAAGAGAGCTGGGGGCATGTTACAGATCTAAGTGTGAAATTTCTAAGTTTCTGTGCTAAAATGAAGCTTGAACATAAATATTTAAAAATCAAGATAATTTTCTTTAGTCTTGAGCTCCAAAAATTAGTATGACATGACAAATGAAATAATTTTGTAGCATAAGAAAAACATGATTATTTGAATTGCTTTCAGCTTCTGTATTTATTTGTCTCATTAAGCAGCCTAAAAAAATCAATATTTCATCTTGACTCCAACAATTTGTACATCCAGAGGCCAGATTTGGAATGTTAACTGATTTTAGTTTAATTCCATTTGCTTTAAGGTAAATTTGTATTTTAGCAAACAAATTTCTGGCTCACCTTTGGTGTCAGCTTTTTCATATCAGTGAGTGGACGTAGATCTCTAGCCATTCACTGTAACATTTTAAAGATGTTACTGTTTAATGTAAAGGGTTTTTTCCTGTAGTTTCCTTGGAATTGTTCATAGTCTAATCTGAGAAAAGTATAGGAATGTTCATAATTAAAATTGTCAGCTCAGTCAACAGTTGGAAATGTGTGTGATGATGCAGCCTAAGTGCCTAATGAAATACATGGCATTTTTTTCCCAAAGCCACTCAGCAGAAGATAAATGACGCTCGTTTACTCATGGTATGTGTTTGTAATCCTTTTGCAAACTATAATCTAGTGATAGGATATTTTAGTGGAACCATATTAGACCATATTACTTGTAGTTCTAAGGCAGACAGCTTTGTTCTTTTTCCTAAAAGAACTCAGTGGGGTGCTCTAGCACTTTTTCATTTTTTACTGCTCGAATATTCAGTAGTAAAGCATTGAGTTGCTTCTTGTGTCAAAAGTCACTTATTGCACTTAGTGTCTTATCGCACAATTGTGCCCATTGGGGAGGGGGAGTTTTGTAGTAGCGTTATTAATAGGATGCTGAGTTTGCTCTCATCTGGTCAGAAAGTTATGCTCAATTTCCCCTCAAACTGCTGTGAACCTCAAAGTAAAGTTTTACAATTAAATTACAGCTTAGCACCTTTGTATTGAGGAACTGAATTCATGTTGATCTCTAGCATGTTCTGGGGTAGAACTCGTTCCTTTGAAACTCCTGAAGAATCTGGGACAGAGGGTTCTACAGTCTGTTGGACAATGGTGATTTTTACAGATTCATCTCCAAAAAAAAATACCTTGGGGAAAAAGGAAGTGAAATACAAAAGAAAATGTTGAGCTAACTTTTCCTGTCAAATTGGTAAGTACTGAGAGCAGTACCATGCACATACCTTACAACACTGTGTTTTCCATATAAGCAATTACTCTTGCCTCAGAAGCAAGTAAGAACAATTGAGGGGGAAGTGCACAATTAGAGATGAGAAGAGGAGGCTCACCGGCAATCTGTGCTAACATGTGGTGTGTATTATGGAAAAAGCTGATGAAATCTCGACTAGAATGTGCTCTGTGTCTTGATTTACATTCCCTTCCCTTTTAGAAACAGTTTCTAATATAGAAGGGTCAAGTTCTGCCCTCAGATGTCTCTCTGCAGTGCCCATGAGACTCAAGAGAAACATGCCTAAAATCTGAGGTGATAAATGTATAATACAAGGTATTCTTAAACCACAGGAGCTGCTTGTCCAAGGTCCCTATAGTTAGTCATTTAATTCCAATGATTAGTAAAACACTTCAAGATTCCTTAAGTATGAAAAGCATACTATTGTAACTGAGCTTAATCCTACCAAAAGCCACTTTTCCCTTGCAAAATCCCTCCTTTTTTCTCTTTTTAATTTTTTTTAAATTAGGAGTAGTAATGCAAGGATGGACACTGATGCTTATAGTGTGCATGGCTACAGTGAACCAGTATTTAATCACCCTACTAGGTCGCAGTGTGCTAATAGTATCATCTTTCCTAATCTTATGCTACATACTGGGGAGAGGAGAATTATTTGGATGGATTTGAAGGAGAATGATGATTGATACAGGGGTATTTTCCTTATTTTTTCATTATTTTAATATTATTTGGCAAATACATTTTGTTCTGCTCTTTGTTTAAGTTGGCTTTTAGCCTATTTAAGGAGAAACTGGAAACATCTAAGAGCCAATCATACTTCTAAGATGGATTTGTGAGTTTATCGTATCATACATGTTTTTAAAGCACCTTTAAAAAATATTTCTTTTTAAATGCCTCTCACTAGGGCGGAATAAAAGTATTTGCATTATTGCTCAAAGAAAATTATAGAGGTCTTAGACTGTTTGTACAGTCCTTTTGAAACAAAAGGCACATGCTTTGAGATTTCAGATTGTGTCAATTTACCCAAGTTTGCATCATACCTCCTTTCACATGAATTATGGAGGAGCTTGCATGGTCTTTCCTCACTGATCACAGTGAAGTGCATGGAGCATTTAAACCGGGAGGCTTTACATATTGTAAGGTCTTAATCTTTCTCAACAGATATCATTGATAAGAAATGATAGATTTCAGTGGCGACAGAGCCTTACTGGGAAGATTAACGTTGGCTTTTTGCTTTACTTAGTTCCGTGCTGTGTTAGTCCAAAGCTTGACATGTCTCCATTCCAAAGCAGCCAAGGATTCTTAAGTGGTGATATCATCAGTGAGAGAAGATAAAGATCGACTGAACTAATGTGCTGAGGCTGGTAACAATGTGGCAGAAGTTAAAATTTAAACAGCTTTCATTATTCTTTGTTTGATTTTTCACACTGCAAACTAAATTATTCCCTTATCTGATTGAAAAACTTAAGCATGGTGGTGGTGTCTGCTTCATCTTTTTGCAACTTGAAAGAACCTTAAATACTAAATTTTTCTGCATCAAGGGAAACTAATTACATATACCTTGAATTTGATCTGTTATATGTTATATGTTTGGATCTTTATAGTCAAATTCAGCTGGAAAAGCATACTTTATAGGACGCAAAATTACTGCCTATTGTAGTGGTTACCAGCAAGACACAGAAGTGAAAATTGAGACTTGTCTTAAAACTCCTACTCCTTTTGAAAATTTCAGACATGATGTTCTTATCTCGTTTTACCATTTGTTTCTATCATGTGGTGATATCTGGTGATACAAGTAGGTATATACTTGATTTAGTATTCTTATCTTCTAAGGCAAGTAAGAGAAGGGACTCAATAAAAGAACTTTGTAAATCTCATACTTCACCACCTGTGTAATAATTCCCCCTGAACCATAACTTTGGTCTCATTTTAAAGGACACACCACCGAAGTCAGAAAGTCTTA
Organism: Campylorhamphus procurvoides; assembly: GCA_013396655.1. Lineage (NCBI taxonomy): Eukaryota > Metazoa > Chordata > Aves > Passeriformes > Dendrocolaptidae > Campylorhamphus > Campylorhamphus procurvoides. The sequence goes on along the minus strand of WBMV01007169.1, from coordinate 956,745 downwards.
CTTGACATTATCTTACAGGATTTTAATAAGTTCCTAGTCTGTTAGGGAGAAGTCATGTTTTGAACCTACAGATCGACAGTTACTATTGAAATAATCACTTTAATACTTTGAAATATGTTCATTGCAGATCACTATGACTTGTCAGAATAATTTGAACATAGTCTATATAAAATGTGAATATAGTATGTGTAAATGTAAGTAACTGGTTGCATTTCTGTAAATGTGGACAATACTCTTAATTTACACTAAAAAATCAGTTTGATAAACAATTATGGGTGGGGCTGGCTTCTTTAGGAGAGGGGAGTTAATTTGTAATCTGTTTTAAATTATATCTCCACATAACATTAGAAGTCTTACCAGTTAAGCTTTTTACCTTCCTTTCAGTGAAGCCCTGGGCACAGTCAAAGCCCTGGAGAGTGGGATTTTTCAGTGCCTGTTATTATGAAGTCCAGTTGGGTTCAGGCCCTGTGTTTCTTTGACCAGCAGTATGTGGGAATGCTTTTTCAAAACAAAAATGTTATTCTGCAGTGGGAGCAAAGCATTTAGATCATGAATTTAAGAGAAAATAATCTAGTCTCATACTTCATATCAAACCTCGTATGTTATCCCTTGGTAGGGTTGACTTTTCAGCATGGGCAGCTTGGTTTGTGGGTTTCTGTGCTGTAATCTCATTAACTGCAGCAGGACTATGCACAAGAAAAAATATAGGAGTAACTCTTTAGGAGATATGGCTTATATTATAAAATCTGCAAAGGTGATTTGACTCCTGACTGGGGAGAAATGGCTTTGCTACCAAGAGCAGTGTTAGGAGTAGCATTACACAGGATATAGCAAAGCACGTGATGTTTCTAATAAGGGGGGTTTAATAAAATCTTCTGTCTTCGAAACTTGCACGCTTCCAACAGTCAGAATTCAGCATTTTCTTTTGTATAGAAATAGGATGACACACCACAGGCAGAGTTAATAAAAAGAAGTGATTTCCTGATCAAGTTCATACTCAGTTAAAAATTCCTACAGACACTTCTAACTCCAGCTTTTCTTTAAAATAAATAAATAAAAGTACTGTACAACAAACTGCTGCCTACCAACCTGCACGTTTATTTGTGTGACAGACAGCATACTTTGTAGACTTGGTTGTTCTTTGAGAAATGACTATTCAAAAATACTTGCAGTGATTTTTTAGTGTTTCATTGTTTAAGCTAACCTAAAATAAAAGCAGTAGTTTGTCTCACCTTGCCTAAGCAGTTTTTTCTTGCTTTTGGTTCCTTTATTTTTGAAAATGATTATACTATAAAAATGAATGTGTAGTCAAATGGGTGTATTATAATGATGCTTTCTTCAATGGCTGAACAGGACAAAAACATTTCTAAAAGGGGGGATATGTTTACAAGCTTAATTTTGGAGTGACTTTTCTAAGACCTTTCATGTAACATATTAATATACATTTGAGGTTTGTGATCTCAAGTAGGATGTGTAAATTTCAGTGGGCTGGACAATAAGTGATCACATTATGCAACAAAGTGTCCAATAACATTTATGGATCTTTTTCCAACATTTGTTACTAAGAATTTGTATATTAAATAGATTCATCAGGGCCGGATACTGCTCTGTGCTAGCTCACATAGTTCAGCAATTAAACTCAGGTTGTGAGCCTAACAGATTTTCATGAAAACTGACACTTTTTTTATGTTTAGTGTGTTGTTGGTGCTAGACAATATTTATACCTTCAAATGTGACACAAAAGAGCAAAAAGTTTCAAGTTTTCTTTATGGCAGTAAGAGTACAGTAATGTGTTAAGGAAAAAGGGAGTCTGTCTGAAGTAAGATTTGGTAACTTTATTTCTCTAGTTCACATTACACTGAAAAGAAGCTGTTCACCTCCCATTCTAAATCATTTTCCTTTTACCAGCTGGAGAAGATCAGAATAAAATGGACTCATCCCTTTTCTCAGTCCCTGGTGGTGATGATGATCCAGCATTTGTTTTTCATTCAAACCACATGTTGAATAAGTGAAAAAGAGGAAATACATGCTGGTCATAGGTCAGGTGCAACACAGAGTTTATACAGATTTATTTTCTTTGTAGCATCTGCAATCCTGCGTTTAAAGCCGTTGAATGTTGTTCTGCTTCCAGCTATTTTGAGGCAGGTTTTCTATATAATGACATTTTGGGTCTTGGCATCCCTGCTGGCCAGGCCTCCCAGTGCCGAGGAGCAGCCTCCTTGTGCAGAGGAGAACTCTGCAGCAACTGGCTCTTCGGAACCCAAACTCCCTCATGAGCTCATAGGGTGGAAGCTGACCCCCTGTGTTTCTGGCATCAAATAAAGCAAGCTAAGCCAAAAAAAAGGAGCCTGGAAGGGTTATTAGGGTGATAATGGGGAGCTGGGGTTAAGAACTTCTCTGCTTATCACTGCTGGGGCACGTAGGAGAGAATGAGGAGGAAGGAGCATAAATGCACTGGAGTCTGCAGTGTGAATTTAATTTTTAGCAGGTACAGATTGTGAGCTGAAGGTTTCAGTTTTCTCATAATATTATAAGCTACATTTAATTCATTAGAAGTACTGTAACTCTTGTTGTTTATGTTTGAAGGAGCATCAGGAAAAGTGACTATTTATTGATATTGGCTTTATTTGTTGTCTTTATTACTAAAACACTTCGAGCCATGTTTTTATAGCTTTGACTAAATAATGAATGATCTCCTGTTGGTTAGGAATTTGAAAGCAATAATTTCAAATTCTCTTAAATGTGCCAACCAACCAGGACTAAATATGCATTTACAGCAGCTATTTTGCATATTTATAGCTAATATTTTTTCTATATTTTTTCTTATGACTACAGTTTTAGCTCACTTTTCTTCAACTTGCCAGCATTATAAAATATATTAGGATGAGAATTAATAGCTTACTATGAGATAAATTAAATTGTACAAGAATCAACTTGGAAGAAAAGGGAATCCCAAGTGGGTATGAGAGGGTGGGAAGAAAAATAAAGCATTATTCACCATAGTAGTAATTAAGCACTTGAAGAGCTTGGCAACAGAGCCTGTGCAGTCTCCATCATTAAAATTTTTCAAACTTGAGTGGATAAGTGTCTGAGCACCTTGATCTGGCTCTGAAGTTGGACTGGATGACCATTGCAGGGCTCTTGCAGTCTAAATTTCTCTAACCTTAAGCCACCAAAATTATGTCAGAGCTGTACAAAGGCTTAGACATACCAGAAGGGAAAAAAGTCCTCATGTCCTTTCCGTTCTTCAGAGCTATAAACATGCATTTTTAAAATACTGAGGGATTGCAGTGGGTGCTGAGAGACTCAACACCGAATGTCACACCAGAGACCTGAGAACCCAGTTTATGCACAAATATTTTAACAGACACTTTATATGAACAGTGAGGAGTTTTTGGATCTTATTTTTGTAGTTGGAATAATTTCATCTTTTTTTAACTTGATGATCATGTCTTTAGTCTCATTTAATATGACAGTGATTGATTTTTTTTGTTGTTTTGCTTTTTTTTTCTTTTTTTGCCCTCCATTGCCATTAGGAATAGGAGGCCTTCAAGATTTTGTGCTAAAGTCTGCAACACTGTCAACATCACCTGCCTGCCCCCCATTTACACCTCTCAACTTTGAAGCGACACCGATTGTGCGGGTGGCTGTGGAGCCAAAGCATCCAAGTAAGTTTAAAGGAGAATGGGGAGAGTAACACAAATTCAGTGTGGCAGTAACACAACTTCCTACCCTTAGTGATTAGTGTAGTTTATGATTTAGCCACTGAATCAGAGATTAGCCCAGTATAAATTGAATATATATGTTGTCTAGAGGGCCATATATGAGTCGTTCCTTCTGGCTCGCTCATGTCTCAGTAGGTGAAGAGCTACAGGAGACCTTGTTGTGCCCTTTTGTGGTCAGACTTAACTGTTCCACAAGTAAGACACCACATGGGGCTAAAAGTTCAGTATTCCTTTGCTGTGAAGGTAAGTAGGTCTGTGGGTTTTCCCTTTCTGCTGCCATTCTTGTATACTGTATCATTAAGCTTGTGGTACAGATTTGCAGTACTGCTTCACATTGATCCCTTCCTCCAAACCAGAGAGTGGTATTTCTCTGGCTTTATTTGAATTTCAGCCCAATTTCCGTTTGTTTTTGTGGTGCTAGTAGAACCAAAATAACTGGCTTTATGTTCAGCTGCAAAATACTCTAACACTAAGATTATATGTTTTTTTAGAAAGCGATTGGACAGCTTAGCAGTTATTTGTTTTGTGTGTTTGAGTAACAGATAATCATGTGTTGTACATCCTGCATTTGTTAAAGCAGTTTTGAAAGTATTGGAAATTATTGGTTCTGCTGAGTGCAGTATTAAGGTAGATGTTAAAAAGTTAAATGTTAGAGGAATGTAATTCTAGAACTACTGACTGATTTGGGGGTAATTTTTTTCCTTAAGAAGTGAAGTTCCATCATTCTTTCAGCATTCCTTAGTTTCCCCTCCTTGGTAACTTCTGAGTCTATGATTTCAACCAAGTTTCTTAGAGGGACAGAAGCTGAAAGGTAGCTATTTTTGTGAAAGTTTCCTGAAAATGCACTGCTGCTTGCAGTAACAGGAAGACAAACAGTATTTGGCCATTGCAGGCTCAGCTTGAAAGCACTTTTTGTTGCCCAGTGAGCTGTACGTGGTCTTGAGGTGGCCCTAGCACATTGTCACATTGGATGGCCACATCAAACCTGCTCCAGAACTGCATCTGCTTATTTGGGAAAATTGCTCAAATAAATAGGAGTTATTGCCCTATATACATTTTATGAAATTGCTGCATTCACATCAAAATCTTTCTGTGTGGCTGCTATGAGCTCTAAAAGGGAAAAAAAAGTGTTTATCACTCTGTAAGCTTAAATGAAGAAGGCAGAATTCAAAGACCTTGTTCAGCTGTGTTGGCTATGTGAACTAACACTGTGTTTTTTCCCCTTTTTGTTTATTTTTATATTTGTTTTTCAAGGGTACTCTATTATTACACTCTTAGCTTTGCAGTAAATATACAATATCATATTTCTCTTAATAGTCTCCAAATGAATGACAAGTTTAATGTCACTCTTTCTTCTGAATATGAATATGCATTCCTAGAAAGCCTGTGGGTATTCTTTGGCACGCATATGAAATGAAAAAAAGGATTCATAATTAATTTTTTAAAATTGTATTCATTATGAAGGGCTGCTGACAAGAGGTGTTTATGCATAGCTTTGATGTAATCTAGCCAAATTTGACTCAGCTGTGCTTGTTCATTCTCCATTAACTTTAAGGCAACTCTTTTTAAACACCTTCACTTTAGGGACAGCTGTGATTTGTTTCACCCAAAAAGCTCTCACATTCCTGCTTTTACCCCTTTTCAGGTTTTAATTGCTTTAAAGCTTTTCAGTGGCTTCCAGCTAATTTAAAATCCTTCCTGTGCTTCATTTGCTGTTATGCTGTCTAAGTAATCCATATGGAATGCTTTTTAGTTTTATTTTAGTAAAGCTAATATGTCATTATTTATGTATTTGGAACACTTTAAGCATGAGCAATTTAGAGGTTGCTACACTTAGTCATGAAAGATTGCAAGGAAATACAATAATTTACTGAAAGATGACATTAAACAGTTGTAATAAATAAGAAAGGTTATAATTTGATAATTTGTGAAAATGATGAGTGAAGTCCTGAATTTTTTCATCACTTCATATCAATAAAATTCTTGGGTTTTATTAGATTGTGAGCTGTTTATGAGCTGTATCTGAAGTTGATTGTATATAGGAAGCAACAAAGCACAGTCATAGTCAATAGCTGGCTTGTTACACTAAACCTATTGTGAAGCTGTGTAAACAGAAAATGTGCAATCCATTGAAGTGTGTACTGTGGTTATGGTTGTATGATGTGAATTTTATCATCAGCACATAAATTGCTGGTGACAAATTTGGAATACAGCTTATGTTTTCAGTTGCTGCTCTTAAACCATACCACTTTCTGTGACTCATAAGCAGAAATTTGCCCACTGAAAGTTTTTGAGTATTCCTAAAGTATTTATGCTTAGACTTCCATAAAAATGAGTGTTACTATTTCTCAGCTTAAGTTTATCCCATTTCAAGTGTTCCTTTTCCAGTATTACTTTGTTAATAATATTTTATTTTGCCAGGTGAGATGCCTCAGCTGGTCAGAGGGATGAAGCTTTTAAACCAAGCTGATCCGTGTGTGCAGGTTTTAATCCAGGAGACAGGAGAACATGTGCTGGTGACAGCAGGAGAAGTTCATCTTCAGCGTTGCTTGGATGACCTGAAAGAAAGGTTAGAGGGCAAGTAGGAAGAAATATTTTTAGTTCAGTAGGTGTCTGTTGTATTTCTCTGTCAGATGGATATCTTTGATTTATATTCTGGTAAAACAGAGCTTTATCCACTAACAATTTTTACTGTTGGGTCGTAAATGTACCTTTTTGTAGCTATAAAATTATCTGCAGTTGGACAGAAGCAACGGGCTTATCACTTCTATACATCTTATTAACCTTTTGGGCACATTCTAGAAATTATAAATTGCAGTAGGTTTAGGAGTCCAATTAAGAATGTAATGTAGTGTTTGTACAAAATAAAAACTGAGGGGAATCATGTCTCATAAATGAATTCTCAAAAGTTAGAATTCACCAAGACCAAAACTGTAGGTGCACACTCTATCCTGTTCCTTTCCTCATTTATTATTTTTTTGAAATGTTAATCTCATTCATGAGCAGTATTTTTTGAAAGCATATATGCATATAATCAGTATCTTCTAATGTTTCTTCAAATGGTGGAAGAACAGTTGTCTGAAATAACCCTTTCCTATAACTTCATTTGCTAAAACATTTCTGGTATTTCTGCCTCATACTTTCGCTATCATTTTCTTTCTAAACCAAAAGGCAAACCTGATGATATTGGTGTTACTCTACCCCTACTCATTTCAAGTTAATGTCAGAGAACAGTAATTTCTTATGGAAGTTAGACTGGATCAGTTGTAAAATTGGATGTATGTTTTAATGGTTATCCTCATTACAGCTTCATGCAACACATTTTTACCACTTCTAAAAACAGGTTTATTTACTAGTACACCATGCTCAAATGTAGTGTCTTAAAGCAAAACTGGTTGTGCCTGTCTTTAGATGCAGTTTGCACAGCAAGATTGTGTAAGTGCCTTTCTTACTGGCATTGGTCCAAATCTGAAAAAAAAAATCGTAAAATAGTAGATATATAGGGAAATAGGATTATAGTGAGGGGCTAGTAGCAGTCCTTATACATGCCTACCCTTTAGGCTTTTGTACATGGGTTTGGGTTTTTTTAGGAGTTGTCATCTATTTTGGCTTTTGTTAAAAGAATGATAAACTGTCAAAAGTGACCCTTTTGTGGGCCTTCCTTGTGTTACTCAAGATAATGCTGTCAGTGTTCCAAACTAGCAAAGCCCACTCTGTGCTTGAGGCATCTTCAGCAAAAGCAAGAAATGCCTGCAGAGACAAACTAGCAGGGCTCCCACCATTGTCCTGCTTGGCATGTGGCTCCTTCTGCCTGCTTTTCTCACTTGGATACCTTCTCCCAAAAGGAGCTGGGAGCAAGTGTGTTTACTGGCTCGGGCTTCTTCCAAGTCATCTCTGAGAATCTGGCATATTTTAGCTGCCATTCCTCATGTGCTGGCTTGGGGGACAAGAATTATCCCTTTCTTCTCTCCCCATTTTCTAAAAGGAAAAGTCCAGGATGGGATCCCTGTGTTGCTCCATTTCTCATGGATTTGTTGTAAATTCTGACAGTGGTATGCTTGCACTAGTTGACTATGAAAGTGTCAAGAGGAAAAGTTGTGCCCTGAAGTGTGAACTGTATTAGCTCTCTGTGTTTCTGTGCAAGCATTTAAATTCTTCTAAGTGTGCATAATTTTGAATAGCAAATTATGGACTAGGAATCGAGACAGCATCTAACAAACTTAAAATGTGACCCACAAGTTTTTCCCCAAAAATAATGGGAAATGTTATTCAGAATGGTTAGGTCACATTTGTAGTGGTGCAGAATTCTCTTGTTAGCATCTGCCATAATTGCATCAACTGAGTTTTGCTAAGTTGATGTTTTTGGACTAATTACAACAACTGAGAAGGTTCTGCTGAATTCAAACTGCATTGTGTATTGTCTTTGTCAAGATTTTAATCAGACTTTTTCAAAGGCACATATTTAATTTTAGCTTTCCCAGTGTGTATTTAGAAAATTATGTTCAAGTGATACTTATTGTCAAAAATGTGGAGAGACATGGAAACAACTAAAAGATCAATCATCTATATTTATCTAAATGATTAAATATGTATGTTCTGCTTAATTTTGCTAAATTTGTTTTTTTCTTCCCAATTAGCTCTTTTTGAATAGAGTAAGAAATTAGACCTTGTATCTTTGAATATTTTATTTTCTGCTTTTTACAATAGAAATTTTTAAAACTTTCTCTCCAAAGATCATTGCAAGTACTAAGCACAAGGGGATTAAATTACCCTGTTCAGAATGAGAAACAAAGAATTAAGGTAGTGGTGGTGTATGGGGGAGGCTGTGTTTGTTTTTTTTGTATAATGCAAGTGCTTGGAAGAACTGCAAAAAGAACAGATCTCCTGGTTTTGATTCCCATGAAAATAAAGCTTACAATTTTATTTGTTTTTCCTCAGCAACCTATTATATCACTCTGCCTAAATTTACCAGGACACAGGAAATTCTGCATAGTCCTTTGGCTAGTCATTTAAGGAACCTGCTCAGTACTTAAGAGTGGTTAAGAAGAGTACACTACTCTGAACTTTGAGTCTGTCAGATAAATGTAATAAGTAATTCTTTCTTTTCTTCTTGCCATCACTCACAACATTTGACATGCCTAAAATGTTTGACCTGACTTTAAAGCATCACTTTCTATCATGAAATTTTTCAAACAGTGCCTATCAGTCCAAAATGACAAAATTATTTCTGTTGACTTTGTGCTTGTTGCTGTGCCAGGAGTGTGGAGAAAATGGGAGTGTCAGCTCTCCAAGTGCTCCTGGCTGAAGAGAGAGTACTTGTACACTGGGTTAACAGATCTGGGTTACCTGAGCTCTCTCCAGCTTACCCAGTGCTTCACCTTCTCAGGGCATCTCACTCTCTGAGCAGTTGTACTGGTGGAAATCAAGTGTCCATCTTGCTCAGTAACATGTTTGCAGCCACATGGCCCCCACCTGTCTGGGAAGAGTAAAATCAGAGTAGCTGTGATGCTTTCCCAGGCCCCTGTCCCTGACACTTGAGGGTCTTTTGTGTTGTGGCTCTCAGTTAATCCTAACGAGCCTTCCCCATGCCCCTTGTGATTTTGTACCCCCTCTTGTACCCGTGGCACATCTGCAGGCTGCTGGTGCTGGGGTTCCTTTGATTGTCTTTATTCCATGTGTTTTGTTTGAGGGCAGAGAACAGCAGCACATAGTTTTCAAGACATGGGTTAGCCAGTCATTTACAGAGAGGCAGAGCAATGCCGTTGCTTTTATTTTCTTCAGTTCCTTTCCAAATGTTTCTGAAGACACAAGAGGCAATGCTTCCTTCTTGAAGTACATAAAATTTGAGTTTGAAATGCATTACCTAGTAATCTGTATTGCAGCCAGATTTGTTCATGAATATGTGTTCCATGTTAAGTCCATTGCCCTACTTTCCACCCACAGGTTTAAAATAATTTTCAGAATTTTAAACTAATTTTTAAACTTTGTTTTCCAGGTTTGCAAAGGTACAGATTAGTGTATCAGCACCTATTATACCGTTCCGAGAGACAATCACGAGACCTCCAAAAGTCGATATGGTGAATGAAGAAATAGGAAAACAGCAGAAAGTTGCTGTCATACACCAAGCAAAAGAGGACCAAAATAAAATTCCTGAAGGAGTTCAGGTTGATTCAGATGGGCTTGTTACAATATCCACTCCAAATAAACAAGCTACTCTCAGCGTCAGAGCAATGCCACTTCCTGAGGAGGTAACTCGACTTCTCGAAGAAAACAGCGACTTAATTCGAACTATGGAGCAACTCAACACATCTCTGAATGAAGATAAAAAGACCCATGAGATAAATCAGAAGACTCTCGATAGAATCAAAGAATTCAAAGAAAAATTGGAGAAAAATCTGCAGGGAAGGAAGTGGAGAAATGCTGTTGATCAGATCTGGTCATTCGGACCACGGAAATGTGGCCCTAATATTTTGTTATACAATTTTGAGGGCTACAAAAGGTCTGTGTGGCAGTGCCTTGGAGACACTGTGAAAGAAGTAAGTAAATACAGAGACTTTGACAACAGCATAGTAAGTGGATTTCAGCTGGCTACACTTTCAGGTCCCATGTGTGAAGAACCCCTCATGGGTGTTTGTTTTACAGTGGAAAAATGGGAAATAAATAAAGTTGGAGATACGCTGTCAACTAGTAGGCAGGATTCAGGGGAACATGATACCACAGAAGATCAACAAGATGAAGATAATACTCTAGCAAGCAGTTGCGCTGAGGAAAGCCACAGTGGGAATGAACAGCAGGACAGGAAGCAAAATGGTACAGAATCACCTGAGAAAATGAGTAAACAAAAGGGAGAATTGTTAATTGCAGATTGTTATGGTCCCTTCTCTGGGCAACTGATTGCCACCATGAAGGAAGCTTGTCGTTATGCTTTGCAAGCGAAACCACAGAGGCTCATGGCAGCAATGTACACGTGTGAAATCATGGCTACTGCAGAAGTTTTAGGTAAGACTGAGAAAATAAACCTTTGTCAAGAATTTGCTTTCTGAGTGCCAAGCTGAGGTTTTATAAATGCGACTGAATCCAAAAGTATAACTTGATTAAAAGTTTTGTTGGAAGTTTTTTATAGTTCTCTAGTAGAGCTGTACAATGATTTTGTAAAACCTGTAGTATTTATACTATTGTGAATGAAAATTTTGCATTCTTCTTGGTTATCTGAAACATATGCATAAATAGCAATGCTGCACCTTTTTGGAAGTGTAAGGTACAAAATGTTGCCTTTTTATGCAGTTTTTGTAATATCAACTTCAGTAACCATGAATATCAATATTGCCCTTCTCTTTAAGCATTAGTTGCATGAAGAGGTGGGAAATGTGTCCTGTTTGTAAAGCGAGTGCCGAATCTTAGTTAATCCCATATCAAGATGTTTTAAGATAATATAGTAAAGAATATAGAAATAAAATCAGGGAAAGGAAGATTAAATTATTGTTGCTGTCCAGTTGGTAATTTTGGGAGCTTTTAAGTAAGTACCTGTATCCTTCTGGTATGCAAATAGGTCACTTTGCAAACGCAGTGCATACCAAATTGTGTCACTTATATTACCTTACCACTTACACCTACTTAAACTTGTTTTTATGACCTACTTAGAACACCACTTAGCTCACCCTAACATTTGTTCTTGGAGTTTTCCATGGGAGTTGCTTGCACACTGAATCCAATCCAAAGCACCAAGATTTTCTTTAAAACTGACTTCCATTGCATTTAAGCTATTGGCAAATTTACTTTGGTACTAAAAATGACAGAAATTATAGTATGTCCCACATACAATAATTAAATATTTGGTTACTTCTTGTAAAAAATCTTAGGATAGCACAAGTATAATGATAGCAGTCCAAAGAGCAAAATTTAAAATTGTATACAGTGAAAAGAAATGCCTTTGAGTGAGCAATTGTTCAAAATGATCCTGTTCTTTTTTGACAGTTCTCTATAGCAGGCCTGCTAAAAGGTGGTCTGTGATAAGCTTATTAACACATTCCCTTGAATACGACTTACTATGACAGAGAACTTTGGCATTTTAAGCTATCTTTTCTAGCATGTAAGAATGCCTATCAAAACTAGGCTTTTTAGTGTTATATGTTATCTCTACATCAAGCTATAAGCAAGATAACAATTTTGAAACCACAAAACCACCGTATAAATTGCTGTTTTCCAAAACACCCACTACCTAAAAAGCATGATTGCAATGGGGGAATTAACATGCATTGGCTCATCAACTGTGCCATAAACTCAAATGGAAACATGGTTTTCCAATGCATATATTTATTTATTTATCTATATTTAATGAGTGTAATTTAGGACTCAGACATGCAAGCAAATTAGTCCAATCTAATGAATGTGAGTTGTGTGGTAATAGCCATGGACATGCACTTATTTCATTACAAATTAATGAGTTTAATTTTTATTATGGAAATTTAAGCTAATAAATTGCATCCTCATTAGGGGAAGTGAAAAGCATGCCTGCTATCCAGTCAGGCTTGGCAGTTGACATGTGACAAACCACTGGCTTTTGCGACTTTATCCTTCCCCTTAGCATTCCATACATTGATGCCCAGTGAATTTTAATGTGTCTTCATTATTCATCTGCTTGTTTCTAAGATGTTAGCTTCTGGGAAAGTTCTCAGTATATAAAGCTTTTCCATCAGACTTTCCTGGCAAAATAAACTGAACTGGAGCTGAGGAGAGGAGCAAGGAGAGGAGAACACAGGGATGTTGTACAAGCTTATACATGTCCTGTGTAATGGGCTTGGTTTTAGACTTGGGTCCTTCATTCATCTGCCACTTGATACCCTTGCGGATTGATGCTGCTAAATCCTTTCAACTAATTGGAGTAGAACCCGTATTTCTTCAGTATAGTGCAGTCTGCCCATAGTGGTAAAACTGAAGACCTTATATAGGTTCTTTGTGGCACCATTGACTGAGCCAACACTCCAGACTGCTGGGATCAAATACATGTAGCTGAAACCCATTTACTAAAGCTAGAAATTGTCTCTGGCATCAAAGAATAATAATCTTCAGTGGATTATGGCCATAATACGTGCATGTAAAGTGCTTTGTGGTTAATGTTACCTTATTTATTAATATGTATGGAAAGTTTGCTACATCCTACTAAAAACAGTTAGTAAAATAATCTCTAAGCAGGGTTTGAATATACTTGCTTTAACAAATTGCCTTTAATATATACTGTGTGTTCATACACAGAATACGTACAGTGACCATGATGTGGTGTTCTTTTGCAGTGTTTAAACTTGCATTTTAAAGCAGTTACTGAGGTGAGAGCTGTGCTATGACCCTTTCATATCCTTTTGGACTCTCCAAAACTTCCATAGACTTGAAATTGCGTAATTATGTTAACAAAGGCTGTACATGCCTGGCAAGCTCAGTGCCTTATCTCCCGAATGCCTTAATCTTTTTGTGATTTTAAATACAGAATCTTAAGTATTTCTTCAATTTCCTCATGAGCATTAAGAAGACTATTGTGCATAGTGCAGGTGAAGTTCAGTCAGAGGAACAGTGAGGAGGTCCTGGTAAGGGCACAAGCAGATAAAATTATCAGCGATAATAGAAAGAGCACTAAAATCATCATTTTATTAGAGAACTCTAAACTCTGAAATGTTTGCTGCTGAACTGATGCTTCATTCCTTGCATCTGATAGGAAGATTTAACAGTGTGATTGTGCTGAATTTTCTGGAGAAGGATCAGATTCTGTATTTTACAAATAAAAGCAACTAAACCCACTCCAACATTTCCTCAATATATACGCAAATCAGTGCATGTGGTTATGGTATTTAATGATACCTTTCTGTCAAGTCAGAATAGCTGGCAGTTATTACAAAGTAATGTATATTTCTAATTATTTCCAATAAGAATCAGTTTTGCCCAGCTGTTTAAAAGGCAACAATATGTATTCATGTGTTTTCAGTGCAATATAATGTATTTGAACCTCTTAGAAATTGGTCTCAGCTTGTTCTTCACAGCAAGATACTCTTAAAGTTAATTTATACATCAAATACTTATTAACTGTTCATGTTTGTAAATGTGGGCATTCCTAAATAATTTTTTCAGTGTATAGGTTTCCTTGATCTTTTTATCTTAATCTTTTTATCTTGATCAACACAAATGCATTTGTTAGTTTTTGTCTGTAGAAAACTTAACTCATAAGTTAACAAAACTATTTTAAAAACTTATTGCCTACTGTGAAGTCAAACATGGGCATTTTTACAGCTACTTTCATGATATGTACACTGTATTTCAATGGATTGAGTATTAATTCAGGAAAGAAAATTGAAATTATCCGTGACTAACTTAAGACAGAATTAATTAAGAAACTAATTGAACACATTAAGCCTAATAAATATGTAGTATTTCAGATAAGCAAGTTTTCTGTGATTTGAATGGCATGTACTATCTGGGACAAGTACCATATATGGATATGATGTTCCAAACAAATTCCTAAAGGTAACTAAGATACAATTCCTTAAAGAGAGTAATACATCTTTGTAATGGTTCTCAAATATTTGGTTGTAAGAAATAAAGCAAGTTAGGCACATAATTTGGCAAAGTGCCTTTTAAAATCAGTCATATGACTGTATAAAATGTACCTATATGGATTTATGCAGTAGTAATAATGTATTAAATGTTGTTCATATGGTTCTTCACTTTGTACTGGCAGAATATGTTGTTTGTTTGAATTCAGTGGGTTTGTTTAATTGGTCCGCTTACAAGGGAAAATGCTAGCCAAAGAAGTTATGTATTTTACTTAATGCTGAAGCCTCCTGAACAAATATTTATGTATTATTCTTCATGATGCAAAATATATATGTGCTGGTAAGCTCATCAGAATTCTGTCTTTGCAGGTCGTGTGTATGCTGTGTTGTCCAAGAGAGAAGGCAGAGTGTTACACGAGGAGATGAAAGAGGGGACGGATGTTTTTATTATTAAGGCAGTGCTGCCAGTAGCAGAAAGCTTTGGTTTTGCTGATGAAATCAGGAAGAGAACCAGTGGCCTGGCCAGTCCACAGCTGGTGTTCAGCCACTGGGAGGTAAAAATATCTATCCACTCCATCTGTTTTGGTGATCTATTTCCTGTAGATGTGGCAGACTGGAATAAGTGGAAAAGGTTAAGTTTTGGTCAAGACATTTGATTAATTCCTTTTTGAAATGAGGAGGAAAAAAGTAGCCTTATATTAGTTGTACCTCTTTTTGAAGATATACTGTTCAGAAATGTATTTACATTTTGTTTACATGGGATGCTTTTTTATTTCACTAGAATGTAAATCCTTCATAAATGAGACTGATTCTTTATAAATGTTTTTTCCTGATTTTAAGTGCCTTTTTTTAATGAGAGCTCTGGTAAACTTGTTTAGGGAGTGGGGAAAAAAACCAAAACCACAAAACAAGCCCAACCTACCACTAACAGAAAATGCACCAATAAATCTAATGCACATGAAAGTTAACCTTTTAGGGGTTAGCAGGCACTTAGGCTTTTTTGGTTTTTTTTTGTCTTTATGTAGTCCAAGTCAACATATATTTTCATTTTTAAAGGCAAAGGGGATAGATTTCATTTTTTCAAAATTAAATATGCTGGTACTAAGTGGAGGGGTCCTCAAAATCATTCCCTTTGGTCATCTAACTTAGAGAAATGAAGAGGTGGATGTGAGGCTGGAAAGGATTTAAGTAGGCAAGTGGAAAAGCTGATATGGTGTGTCAACAGCTGAGAGTGAACTGTAGTTTGTTCCTATGAGTGGATAGTAGATCTTAAAGGAGAGAGAGAAAAAGCTGTAAATCAGAGTTCCTTGTTTAAGACAAACCACCTGCATTGTAGGGCTCCTCAGAAGACTCCACTGTAGGAGCTAAAGATGGTTTTAAGGGCAATAATCAGTATAAACTTTTCACATTACTAACTATGAAGTCTAGGTTTTTCTGGGTTTGGTTATTGTTTGGGTTTTTTGTTATGGTTTGGATTTTTTTGTTTTCATTTTTAGTCAGGTATTTCTTTATTTGTTCCAGTAGAAACTTTTGTAAATGGATGAAAAGTTCTTTTTGTTTGTTTCATCTTCTGATTTATTTTGTCACCTCAAATGTCAAGTCTCTGAGTCCAACCAGCTACAGATTTTTGAGGTCAGTAATAGTCCGTGCAGTTGCCAGCTATGGACTGCTCACCACTGCTTTTCTCTGAAGTATGTGCTGGTTTTTCACATGATGTGGATTCTGCCTCAGTTCCTGTAGTTAAATTGTCCTAATGGGTGGTATCTGTGAAATACTCCACTAACAGTATTTCTTTGTGAGTAACTCTTGTAACTGCCTCAGGAATTTTATGTGGGTACTAATGGAAAAGGATGACCTCTGCAAACCAGCCATGTGCTAACTAAAGAGTTGGGAATCCTTGAAATAGGACACTTGGAAAAGCACATTTTGTCTCCTTTGGCAGTGGTACCTTCCTGGTGTTAGAAAATGCAGGGCTCAGGGACTTACCTCCCCTTACCTCCCCTCCCACAACACGGATTCATTTAATCTTGGAACAGTTCGATTTCACAGAGAAGCATGGAAGGGAAAAACAGCTACACAACTACACAGAATGCAAAAAGGATAAAAAAGGACAACTCTCTATAGATAGTGTACACATCTATATGTTGATGAACTACAGCCTTTGAGGTGTAAGGCAGTTACAGGTCAGGTACCTCAAAGCAGTGGGTGTTGGCAGTGTTGCACACATAGTCTTGTCAGTTTTGGATGTTCTCATCTGAAGTGCAGCTGGTGAGGTTTTGTGGCTGAACTGGTCTTTTGTCTGAGCAGCCCCTGCCATCAGTGCCCAGAGGGATATCAGTGAGGACTGTAATTCCAGCTAATCATTGCTTTGTGCCAGCTTCTTTAGGTTTTGTAGCTACTGTGCCCTATCACTAAGCAAAACTACAAACCCTGTGCCTCTTGGCCTTCCCTTGTACCCCAAACCTTGGCCTGTATGTTCATCCTCAGATGTCACAAATTTCACATAAGAAAATGTTCACACATAATTATAGATATGCATAGGAAAGGGAGATTTGAACAACTGGCAATGTTTTCTAAAATTGACCCCGAGGAGAGATTATATTTGCAGCTGGTATGTTAAAATGTAGTAGTAGGAGGAAAAATTATTGTGTAAATCAGTCGCCTTTCCACTTGGCAAATCTGTCAGTGGAGAGGGTTGGGACTTTTTGTCTCACTGAAAGCCATGCTCACATATTTTTGTGACAAAATAAGCCTTTTACTAAGCTACTAGAAATGTTGGCTCAGTGCAGTTGATGGCAGGAGGAGTGCATCTTAACCCTCCATCATCAGCACAATTGCTAAACAAATACAGTTTTCAGAGTCTCTAGTGGTGGCATGACAGGGAAGCTATGAGAAATGGTTAGTGTCTCAGATGCTGTTTATTTTTGTCTCTGTATTCTGCACAAAAGAAAACCCTCAAAAAATCCTGTCAAGTTGCATCGGGTGTTAGGCATGACTTTGACATTGCCACCCTACACAGATTCCTTCTAACATGTTGCTAACCCCATTTTACACAGTGAAATGGACTCTTTTGGGGATTTTTGAACTTTTTAACACTTAATGTCATGGAAATCACATGCATAGAGTATGTTTAAAGAATTTAGGTTTGAATTGACAGTTTCATTGTATTTCATTAACATGATTTGTAGACTCTAAACACAGGAAGGTCAGTGATAGAGCCTACATTTAAATGAAGCCATTTCAGTCTCTGTGGAAATGATAGTACCTTTTTTTTTCCCTTCAGTTAATGAATGTATTTTGTACAGTTCAGATTGCTTCAGCCCTAGGGGATGGACCAGTGCTTGTATCGAGGTCTAGCTTGTGAGATACTCCTTTTTTTATTAGTTTATTCTGGTATGCTTATGTAATTTACTCCTGCCTGTAGAGAATGGCACCAAGTAACCATTAGTGGGAGCTTTCAGTTTGGTCCCAGTTTACATACACCAATTTGAAGTCAGTCAGGTATTTTTCTCTGTGATATGCCTAGGCAATTGTTAGGTGTGTTGGGTTTACTTGGCATTGTTTTTGTAGATTTCAATATAAACTTTCTTCTGAAGTGTTAGTTTAAAATATTTAACTTCAGGATAATGAACTACTTGTATTTTTTTTTAATCCTTGAATTAGTAATGCCCCTTCAGTTAGTTTATGTTTTTGCTTGAGCCCGATTCCTTTGTTGTCTCTTTATTCTTTGCAGTTAAATCTTTTACTCTGTCATATCATTTTATTTTAATCATAAGGTTATTTGAACAAGAAGATATTTGTGATTGCACAATGCTTAGAATATTGAAGCTCTAATCCCATTTGGGAAATCTATGTTACAAGTGAAAAAAAAAATGCACGTGGCTCTATACATATGCTGATTGAATTTTCAGCTAGTCTGGAAGTTGTCAAAGACATCTACTTGTTGTAAAGTTGTGAAATGTACAGTATTTCTGTTAATTCCCATCTTCTAAATTGCATAATGGTTGGCTACAAGACACACTTTTATTCTTGGCAGGGCATGAGTGAATTGTAAACACTTTTAATCAGAATTCTTTTTCATTATCCCTTCTAAGTAGAATAGTGTCTAGAATGTGCTCCAGGGTTCTGGAGAAGGGTAAGAGAATAACCATGTGTAATAATTGCTAAGAATATGAGACATTCTGAATCTGGAAGTTTTATATTCTCAGTATGAATTCATTCCTTTTGAATTGGAAGTCATTTTACAACTCAGAAGATGAGGCTTAATATAGAAGTTGCTGGATGAGATTGTTAGGCTTGCATTAAGCAGGAAGCAGGCTAAAGTAATGAGACTGGAAGAATTTGTCAATCTGCTTTAGTTTTGCACTGTAACTTTACATACATTATTGTGCCAGCAACAGTTCAGGCATGTAAATAAATTTGAGGAGTAACCTGGAACCTGTCAAATATGAGAAGCTCATTGTATGGACAGGGACATCTGAAGCTAATTGAAACAGTAAATAAAAGTGGTAGTGGTGTGGCTTTAATCCTCTCAATACATGTTTCTTAAGTAATAGGAAAAAATGCAACAGTAGGGCCATGTCTCCTTTTTTTTTTTTTTTTTTAATGAGACACAAACTAGGATGATGCTCTTGAGCCAAAATAAACTTGTATGAGTTTATTTTATAACTAAGTGTTCATTGTTACAGTATTTCTTGTAAGAGAAGCTCTTGTATCTGACTGGGCATTTTAAGGCCTTGGCAGTAACCATTATACATTGTGAGTGGTGGCTCTGAGTTATGAGATACTTTTAGATGCTCATTTCACCTGTAGGGAATCTGCACTCCAGACACAGACACGTAGGGTATCCTCTATTCTGCCTGTATCCAGATGGCCTTGCGTTTGTCTGTGCTCAGTGCAGAAGCACTTGTACAGCATTACCCAGCATATTACATGTGGTTTTTTTAAAAAACAGGAGGTAACTAGTCACATAAACCTCTGCAAAGTTCTGACATTTTACCTGAAAGTAAGTTTACTTGAAAATTTCAGTTTCCCAGGGCCACTTCAGACATCTCAGATGTGCATCAGCTATACCTTTATAAGTGGCACAGTCTGTGTCACTACTGAGCTGTGAATGCTCTTGAAATATCTTTCTGAACTCAAGTTTTCAAAGGTAGAAAGGATTCTGATACACTGTTGCCTAATCATCCTTGTTATGGTGAATAACATTTTTTTTTTTAATTTTATTTTTCTTTTTCAAGTAACTTCTGTTTTTCCTGCAGGGCTGAGGGCCACTGGTGGTACTAACTTTAATTTTTCTTGGGATTTCTTATTAAGCAGTTCATAAAGGCCATAATGTTGCTTGCTGGTCTTAAAATCTCCATCAGACAGTGTTAGACTGCTTTTTCTGTTCATGGTCCAACTAAAGCATTTTCTACATTGATGATATTTGGCTCCAAAGACATTTTCTGTCTTCATCAGGCAGTAAGGACCAGTAGGGGAAATGCTACCAGGAACATGGCTGTCTTCCCAGCTCTGCCTGACCTTTGGGATGAACTAGGCAGATCCCTTCTGTTTGTTTTTGCTGCTCCTCTCAACCTTGTTTTACATAATTAGGCTGCCTTAGGCAGAGACTGTTTCATACCATCATTTTGTGAAATACAGTAGACAATGGGATCAGGATCACTGTTGGAGCCATCTGGGTGACACTGAAATGCAAATAATAAATCATCCTCAAATTAAGGCTTCAAATTCCAAGTCCTCTTGAAGTGCGAGTGATCTGTTCTAACTCATGTCTTATTGACAGGCTTGATTAGCTTTCATAATCATTTACAGAATTAGTACTCACTCTATCATCTTTCAGTATTAATATAGTATGTTCTAGTATTTCTATTTTTATTGATTAATTATTACAGGTATTCAGAATATGTCTCTGACAAAGATACAAGCATTTATTGCTTGAATAATTGTCATTGTTAGGCTAAAAAAAAGTGACATCTGTTTTGCCTGTGCTCCTCTGCATGCTGTTACTGAACAAGCCTTATGAGACTTCATTGTTTGGGTGTGAAGGTTTGAATAGTGGTGATAATGAAACATCTTGCTTTAGAATGATTTCTTTTTTCTCAAGAATATTCTTCACTTAGTGTTTTAAGTAATCTATTCACTTCTTTTGAAATTCCTAATCCCAGCTGACCACATTATAAACAGTGTTTTATTTATACCTAGAGGGGAATGGTAGTTCTGCACTAAGTGATGGGACACACTTCAGCATATATTTGGCTGGGTTTTTTTAATTTTTAAGTCATACTTTGAACAAATGATATCAAGACTTTTAGAAAGTAACTCAATGAAGATGAATTTAAAATGTTCCTTACTTTAAATGTTCCTTTAATAAGAACATTTCCATCACTTAAGCATTGCATTTGCAATAACAGATTTAAGGATTGTATCGGCTGCTGTGCACTGATTCATTTTACTGTATCGCATTTTATATGTTGCATTTAGAGAAAATACTTGTTCTCTAATAGAGTAAATGCTGTTCCAGTGATCCACTGTACAAATCTTGATTTATAGTTCACTTTTCAAAGCAAATGATTTTCAAAAGAGTCTTGCAGACATCTTATAGAAATACTTGGTTGTGTTAAGGGCACAGCCTGGTGGTTGTGTTGAGTTGTCGGGCACAATTTGGAGGTGTAATTGTGTGTGTACTGGGCTGTTCGCACCTAAGGCTGATATATACTAAAATATACTTTACCACAATACTAACAATACCATCATGTCATTGGTTTTGCAGAGCCTTCTTCCTAATCTTGGTGCTTCTTGACATTTTTTGCCTGTTTTACTTGGGCTATAAAGTTTAGCTGTGATAATTTTCTTGTCCTTCATCTTCAGGAGTTCCCAGGCACACGACACACAAGCAGAGACAGAGAGACAAAGACCTTTGATAGAAGGTTAACTGAATTTTTTGAGTCACTTAAAGATTTTTCATCTATGAAAGGATATTATTTTGAATTTCCAGTTCTGTTCTTTCATTGAAGCTTTTGTTTAGGAATATAACTTGTTGTTAAGATGCTATCATGTTTCTGGTTTTAAAAGGAGTCTTGGGCTACATGTTTTAGTTTTGTACTGAGAAATCTACATAATTTTAAATTCAATTGACATGCAACACAGACTAAATAATGTTTCTCAATGTCTTTTCTGCTTTGATCCTCTGGATCTTTCAGGATCCACAGTAAATTCGCTCTGTGAAATAACTGCATCATTCCAGAAGGATCAATCCACTAAGAATCTAATTAATCATTTAGGACTTTATCCAGACAGAAACCTCAGTTTCTGTCACAAATTCCAGAGCCATTCCTATGTGGTTCTCATGAATACAAACAATAGCTCAGGCCCTAAAAAGCTGCTCAGCTCTGGTTCCAGGAAGCCCAAACCCACCATTGTGACAGTGCCTATTGTAAGGAAATTGATGGCAATGCTTTGGGAGCCTTAGATGAAAAGGTTTTTTTCCTTTTGTTTGCTTGCACTGTATTAAGAGCATGGGGAATGACGGGTGCCACCTGCTATAAGCCTTTGCTTGGATTCATTAACATGGGACTAAAGAGGAACAGTCTAGTTTGTACCCTCACCTTCACTTTACAGAATCAGAACTTTAAAAAAAGAAAACTTCCTGCGTATTTTTTATGTCACTGTGACAGTAACACCACTGTGTAGTCATATTAGGGTTCCATGACTTCTTAAAGGGGATGCACAGCTGTTGCCCCGGGTTCCAGCTGACTCAGCTGCTCTGGCTTCCCCTTTCTCATTGCTTACCAGGGTGTGGTCACACATGTGCTGAATACCTCAGCCTTGCAGTGTGGCTGCACCGTTTAGGTGGCCATGGTCCTCTGACGGAAATTTTCTGATGCCATCAGATGTTGCTCTAGAAGCAGTGTGTAGTGGCTGAATTATTTAAATAGTTTGAGAAGCAAAGCTACCTCCTGAGGTAGTTTTTGGAACCTAATTAGCCTCTTTACAGTGCAGCTCTGCATCATGTGGCAGTACAAGGTTCACTCAGGATTCTGTAGCCTTGTGCTGCAATCAGTTTGCAGCTTCACCCTTGCTGGCTGCTAAATAGCACATGCATTTGAGCCTCCTGTTATGCTGACTTTCCTGAGACCTGTTGAAGGATAAAGAATTATTATCAGTGGAAGAAGTATTCAAGGCAAAACTTCAGTAGAACGAGTCTTCCATTAATTATTGAAAGAGCCAGTCTGTCAAACCTGGGAATTTTCTTGTGCATCCATCACTACAGTATCTAAATATTTACAGGTAGATTTGATCTGTAAGTTCAATTTTGCATTATTTTGGACTCCTCTGTTTTATTCATTCTTCAAGAACTGCTGTTTCACTCCTCTCTGGGCATAACTTCTGGGTGTTACATTTCTTACTAATGTAAAAAAACTTCTTCAAAGGGGATAGTAACAGCCTTTTAAGTTATCCTGGTTTGTAGCTGTATGACCTCCCTCAGTAGTCCAGTGTGGAGCAAATCCATTGAGCATGAATTACCTTTTCTTCTTCTTGTGTTCTTGGGCTTTGAAATTTTTGTTTGTTCATCTCTTTAGGCAGATCATGAGCAGGGAAGTCGTAGCTAGCTTTACATCATTAAGATGTTCAGGATGAGCATCACTACAACTTCATCAAGGCAACATGCAGCCCTCACTGCCCTTTATTTCTAGTGCATAAAACAATGGTAAAACTTTCAAACTCTCAAAGAGTGGGGACCATTCTTTTTTAATTGCTGTAAGCTGTCAAGGAACCACCTTTGAGTTTCTCAGCATCGGTTATAAGGCCCTGTGCAAGATACCAGAGTGGGTATGACTCAGGCAGATTTTTCTGTGGTTAGACAGTCCTTACGTTTATGTTAAAAATAAACATAGAAAAATTTGGAAAGCTAAGTTTCATACTGTTTATTTCTGAGCTCTACTTGCTTTTGGTTTTCAGCCAGGCAACCCTGTGCATAGTCATTTTCCACCTAAATAATTGAGATTGGCTGTCACTTTCAGCACGAGTAATATCCACTTAATTTAACAGGACTGTGTATGTGCTCAGCTGTAACAAACTAGAACTGTTTTTGTTAGTTTGGCTTTATATGCTATTTTTGCAGGACTGGACCTACAGGGTTACCTAATACAAACATCTTCTGCCATGGTCATTCTCCTAACTCCCCATAAAGTGTAATTTGTTTGGTTGTGTTAGGTGTTACTTAAGATGAGGTATTAAACTGGGACTTCACAACTGTTGACGTTTCTGGGGAAAATTGTCCATCTTAAGTCATCATTTTTAATTCCTCTTCTTGTTAGTGTGTATAACTTAAGCTTTAGGAAATTTTACTTGGATTGAAATATCATATGCAATTGAAAGGATGGGTCAGAAGAGAAACTTTGTAACAGTAGAAAAGTATAAAAAAACAGTATAAAAACTTTATAACATTAAGCTAAAATTGGTAGTTTAGGGTTCTCTACTTGTCAGTTATTAACACGTGCTAATAGTTCAGAAATTATTGTAGAGTTATGTGCCCAATTGTTGTAAGTATTGTGATTCTTGCAGGAACTAATACTTGTCTGCACTTCTTTTTCCAGGAGGATTTTGTTTAAGAAATTAATACAGTATTACCTTTATTTTTTAGCAAAAATGTGTTACCTGTAACTGTATCTTTTGAGAAAATTTACAGTGAAGTAAAATAAGTATTTTTAAAATTTGCAGTAGAACCTCTATAACAAAATATGGTCAATTCTATCCCTCCCTAATCATATTTAGGGTTTTTGGAAGGTGATCTGGTTATTTTTCTCAGAGTTCATTAACTACAATGCTTTTTACTCTGTTATACTTTTATTTGTCCTCTGGTGGGAAGAAAAGTTAACTCTCAGGACTATAAGCCTATGCAATTTTGGTTGGGCACCCAGATACCAGTTCTCTAGGGAGAGAGTTCTTGTCTTTGATTAGCTAGTTAGCATTAAGCCTCGAATTTGTGTGATATTTACATAGTCCAAAAGTAAAGGGTAAATATATCTTCAGATTCGGGGAATTAAAAATATTATAGCCTTGTTGTGCAGGATGAAATGAGGAAAGACTTTAAAGACGATATAATTACATCTTTGTAACACTCTCTGTGTTAGTCCTAGAAGTGCGGGAGGCATATAAGATGAACTGTGGATAATTATCCAATTGCTGTGTCCAATTATTCTCTGATCATGTTAGATCTAAAATCTCTTCTAGACAAGGGCTAATAAGCTGCAAGAACAGCCCTCCTAAATATGTTAGAACCAGAAAGAGAGATTTTTAAACCATCTGTCCAACTTGGGATTGGTTTTGAAGAACAGAGTGCACAGAAATGACTAGAAATCTTCAGTTCTTATAAATTCTAATAAAATTTAGTGAGATAATGTTCTAAATAAGGAGTTCTTTACTAAAAGTTGAGTATCTTCTGAATTTTATTTGGCACTGTTTGCTGGCGGGCAATTAAAATTGCTTTTAAAAAAAACTGCTATGCAGATAATTGGAACTGAATTTGAAATGTTATCATGGCCTTCTTAGACAAGTGCTACACAGTGTGTTTTAATTCTTGGTTTTTTGCTTAAATAGCTAATTGCAGGCTTTCCAGAAAACTTTATCTACTCTACTACTTTCATATTTCTCTACTTTAGCCATTGATGACCTGAGATATACTAACAAACTTTACTTTTTTCTTTTTGTTTCTTTGTATAGATCATTTCAAGTGACCCATTCTGGGTCCCAACGACTGAGGAAGAGTATTTGCACTTTGGGGAAAAGGCTGACTCAGAGAACCAGGCCCGCAAGTACATGAATGCTGTAAGAAAGAGAAAGGGACTGTATGTAGAAGAAAAAATTGTGGAACACGCTGAAAAGCAAAGAACTCTCAGTAGAAATAAGTAGCTGTGTCTGCCCCCTTTCTCTCCTGACTCAACTGAGTGCAGGTGGATTATTTTATATGCAGCAGATTCAAGATTTCATCTGGACTTTGTTCTTTGGCACCATTTTTCGTACATGCTATACCTGTGGCTTAGGTTTTAATAAACTTAAGCTTTTCCAACTTTTATACAGAGAAAATAGTTTATGTATTCAAATAAAATATAGGCAGTTGGTCTCAATTTTTAAAATTTGCTGCCTTGTTGAACCTCCTGTCACAAGGATTAGGAACTCCAAGTTGAATTTGTTTCTTTCTGATTTATCTCATGTAGTTACAGTTAGAGCTGGTTGGTTAGCTGCTTGCAAATAAACTATGCACTGAATTTAGGTCCTTAATGGTTTTGACTCTGTTTTTTAATGTTCTTTTTTTCTGTAATATATTTATTTCTCACCAGTGCTTTCCATAGTTACCTGTATGCAAATAGTTCAAAGCCTATTAGGAGTTTCGAAACTATTTCTTTTACTCTGTTTCTCAGGTAATCAGTTAACCTAAAGCACTAATGTATCTTTTTAAATCAAAGATCCAAAATAGCACATATGGAAGACTAAGCACTGCAAAAAAGCAAGCAAAGTTTGTCTTTTTTTCCCTTCTTACAACACATCTTATTAAAATTGCATAGGTTTATCCTAAAGTGGGAGCTGCTGTCTCTGAACTCGACACGCAGCTACTTCTGCCAGTCCTGTGTGAGCATTTACAGACCCTTCCAGAAATTCTGCCCATTCAGCCTGTTCTTTTGGATTCATTGAAAGGAGGCAATTACAAAAACACACAAAATATCTTGCTGTTTGCAGGTGTCTAGGATGCAGAGGGCACCAAAATGATTCAGACCAAGACTAACAGGAAAAAAAGCCCTCAGAGAGCGTAAGTTTTAGTTAAAAAAAGTGGAAACCTTGGATGGAAGATCATAGAATAGGTGTCCTTGAAGAGTTTCTGATATTAGTTAAATGTATTGGAAATAAGCCCTTAAATTCTGTGCCAACTGACTTTCTGCTACCTCTAGTCTTTGCTAATTGCAAAAATTCTGTTTCAGATAACCATGCAAATAGGTTGTCCTTTTCTTTCAGGAATATAACTGTTTCTTTAATTTGTGATTGTCTTGTACTCCTTGAGCACCTGCTTGGTCTTTCTGAGTAGTTATTCTCTGTGTGTCAGTTAAAGCACCAGGGAGAACTTATAGCAGTTTTGCTTCTTATGGAAAAGAAAACTGTTACTTGGTTCACCAGCAGAGTGATTCTGAATGCTTAACTTTTATTTTAAATACCAGGCTTATCTTGGGAAACTGCTTTGTGTGTGCAGAGAGTCACCTGGTTGTGCAACTACCTGAGACCCACAAGGATGAAAGAACCTCAGCTTTGCTAAGTGTTTGCTTGTTCTTTGTTTCCACATTCTGGGGTAGGGGAGTGTCTCCAGTATAAATGAGGAACTGGGCATGGTTTTTGTCTTGTATTTTATACAGGGGGCAAATACACTGTACTTGAAAATTCTGTGAGCGAAACAGCACTCTTGATTAGGGAGGGTTTCCTCAAATATATCTGTCTGAAACATTTTGTCATTTAAGTAAACCTAGTGCCAGACAAGTACCATTTACAGATGGGACTCAAAGCTTAAAACCTCCCACAGTGTGACTTGGCAGCAGAACTCGAATTGAAAGCTCACGTGAGTTTTCTCCTGGCCCTGATCATGTCAACCTAAATTCTTTAGAGAGGGTATCTGAAGGTTTTGCTTCTTCTGATAGGGTTTCTCCTTTCTAACTTCAGTTTGGTTCAGAATGCTGTGTGAACTTTTCTGTGCTTCTTCCTAGTTTCCTTTGGAAGCAGAAATAGAAGAGCGTGTGGAGGAGAGGATGTGAATGAGCTGGATTATTTTGTCAGCACCATTTTTTTTAATGCAGTTTGAATTCTCACACAGCTTGTGATTCATTTTGATTCTCGTTCATACCAGACTGCCTGTGAAAACCCAAGAGTTGAAACTAGGCAAGGGAGTATAATTTTCTTTGTTGCATCATGTATAGGATATCCTATGTATATCCCTATATGGAGATAAGGTCTGTTTAGTACCTGTTGTAATGTTGGCTGATAGTCCTTGGCTATTCATAAAATGTTTTGAAATTGTTCCTTGGAGTAGAATCTCGTATTTTAAACCGTGCATAGATATGTTGGTAAAATGATAAAAAGTGTGTATTTTTCTTACTGTGCTGTTCTTCACCAGTTTGCAGTTTTGCTCCTCAGATTTGCAGTGTCTCTGGTGTGCTGCTCTAGTACAGCCCTGAGAAGGAAAATACAGTGCTAATGTGAATTGCCTGTGTAGGCCTAGCTGATTTTACTAGTGTTGAGACAAACAGTTTGTGTGCAAGATAAAATATTTACATGTAAATACTAATTTGATTTAGCAGTATGTCTGCATTTTGGTCTCTTATCTACTTGATGTGGCTTAGTCATATCCTCTGTTGTGAATGTGTACCTTTTCACTTGTTTTGTGCTAGTTTGGATCTACTCAAAATTATATAAGATAAAAATTAATATTTATTTTTATAGTATTTATTAATAAACTGAAAAGTTTTGGGGGCATTGTTTTTTTACAGCTGTGTCATTCCATGATTATAAAACTCCAGCAAACCATGACTAACAGGAGGAAAAAATAGATACCGTGAAGTAGTGTGGTTTGGGCTGTTTGGCAGAGACTTTTCTGTTTCAACAGATGCTGTTTTCCTACAGGAGCTTTATTTTTTTCTTTCTTTATTGTTAATTTATCCTTTCTTCCCTTATACTCATCTCTCCTCCTTCATTTCCTATTTTACCAAGGATTCAACTCCACAACACCTCACTGATACTTTAGAGGAATATTTTTATTATCATGTTACTTCTTTTTACTGAAACTGCTTATCTTTTTAAAGACTTGCTGATTCTGGAATTTGAACCAAAAAAAACTGTAAAAAATGCAAAATTCAGTAGTGTTTTCCTGTTACCATTTTTCATGGCTATATAAAAGCCCTGTCCTTCACCTTTGCAGAGTGACATGTCTCACTGTTCTCTAGTGAGATATCTACATGCATTTTTTTCCCCCGAAAAGCTGCTGATGTAAAAGGGTAACAATAAATAATGATTTGCCCAGACAGCAAAAATAAAACTTTTGTCAGAAGAATCTATGGCCTTTTTAAGCCCTGCATTTCCTACATGCTCACACATGTTTGCTGCCCCTTGAGAAGGAGGGGAGTTCAGCACTGTTATGATACTTGTTTGTGAAGTGGCCACAGAGCTCAGCTAAAACCTGGATCTTGTCAGGTGGAATTACAACTGGGAGGCAGATTGATCATCATCACCAATTCAGTGCTGGCTTTTTCCCATCTGGGGAGAGTTCTTTCCAGAATTTTTCATATGGTTCTTTTCCACTGCAATAAATTGTCAGGTAATGAATAAATCACTCTTATTTCATTGCTTTCTGAATGATTTCTGTCAGTGTAGACTGCTACCCTGGCATATTTTGTCATTTGTTTTGCTGTAGCAAAGGCCTCAGAGTTAGAGACAAGACTTAAGAAACTTTCAGGCTTTCGTGGTGATTCCACGAGGGTTGTGTTTTATTGTCCCCTCTGCCATATTCTCATGAAAACAATAATTCTGGATGATAAGTTGCTTAAAATAGAATAAAAAAGCCACAGTGTTAATCTAAAAGGCTGGCTGTGGAGTAAGCAACAAGCTTTTCAGAGGAGTTAGTACAAAATGATCCCTGGCCTTCTAACTCAGTGTAATGTTTTTATGGCATTTGAAAAGGAATGATCAGCAGCCTTTTCATTACAGGATTCAAGAAAATAGTTTGGTGTGGCCACCATGTAAGTAAAGCCTCAGTGCTGTCCTTCCTGGAAGAAGGTTGATCTTGATGAAGAGGCAGATTTAATCGTGCTTAAAGAGGCCTTGGCAAAGTCCATGACAGCTTCAGGAATCCTAATCCTTTGCTGCATCTGAAGGCAGTGGAACTTTTTGGCTAGACTTATTGCCTGAGCACTCTGAGATATTACTTCTGCTTCATTCAATGGGAGGATGCAAAGTCAAGGTCAGTCATGTAGGAGTAGGGACTGACATGACAAAAATCCCTCAAATATTTTCATGGCAGGAGTGATAAAACGGTTAAGCAGTTAGTTTCTAGTTGCCTCTAATACATGTATTTGACTGTAAGTCCTTTTTTTTTTAAACCTTCCTAAGGCTCTTTTAAAGGATGATTTTATAGCAATCAACCTAATTTCAAAGGCTCATTTATTTGCTCAGTGATAAAGATACATCCAGAGCAAACTGGCGCTGAAATATAGTAGCAGGCGTGCTATGGAGCATTTTCTGTCTTTTATCTCCTGTTATGGTAGCATTTACCTTGAGGAAATCAAGAGAAAGGTTCTTTAGTGGAAGAAGCTGGCATTGCTTCCTGGGTGACTGACAGAAGGAGCTGTGTAAGTGGCAGCTGAAGCTGCACTTCCCCTGGAGACTCGGCACAGAATGTTCATGACAAGTGCTGCTACCCCTGGTCTGATCACTGAAAGCTGATCCTATTTATGAATCCATGTCTTCTCCTTGTAATGTTGCTGTCTTGCAGTATGAACAGCTTAGGAAGGTTATTTTAAATTAACCTTCCTGTGTTAGAACAATGTCTAGTCTGTTCCTATCACATTCAACATTGTAAACATCAAGGCCCGTGAGTAATTTGACTGCAGCTGGTGTGAAAGGGGAAGGCTGGAAGAGAAATGTAAAAATATTGTGGAAAAAAAATAACATCACACTTGCATAGATGCCTTTACAGGAACTGTTTTCATTGCATAATGAGATTGCTTTGTGCACTAGAAGTGTTCAATAATAGATGGTGTGCAAATGTGCTATAAGGAAGATAGGCTGCCTTGACAGGCAGAGTGTAATTACCAGTGAGAGCATCCCTTCTGTTAGCCTTGCCTCTGCAAAGGACAGCACGAAGAAACAAGCCTCTCCAGCCTGTTCTCTGCTGCTGTCCTGTAGATTTCAGTAAAAACCCCTTGACCGTGGCAGACTCATCATTTCAGGGAGCTTTCATGGTGAAAGGGAGCTGTGCATTCCCAGCAGCAGCAATTCCCTGGGTACCAGTTCACTGACTGTATAGAAAGCAGCTCTAAATAACGTTTTTAATCCCTTTCTGCCAGGACCAGCCAGTGAATCATGGCTTCTGTTGAATCTTGCTACTGGGGCAGGTGGAGCCTGAGGAATTGAAGGGAAGTATATTTTGCAGGGATGTTGTTCTGAGATTCATCTTCATGAAGGTGGGAGGCCCGGCATAATGAAATTGGAGAGGTTACTCTTGCTCAAGTAAGAGAATGATATAGGGGAAATTCTTTAATTATTGTTTTGTTCTTGTGGTTCTCTCTCAGTTGAGCACCCCAAAGCACATAAAGAAGCCTCTGCTGTCCTGGGCTGGAAGAGTTTGGGCTATGGCAAAGGGAAGTACAGTAACCATCCTGTTTTCTGACAGCTGTCACATGTGTTTATCTGCATCATTTTCCAATCCAAAGAGAAAATACTAAAGCTGTGATTAACATCACAGTGTAACAATTACCTAACTGTGTACAGGAGAGGTGGTGGCTGACAAGCTGAGCTCTTCTTCTGCCCTGGAGCTTGCAGGGAACATATTTCTCTGATCAGAAAGAATGAAACTGTGCATTTCTTCATATTTAACTAAAAAAGTGGCAAACAGCTGCATCTTCTAAATATTGTCTGAAAGGTGAAGTAACTAAGGTTCCCTTGCTTTTGTGTATAAACAGATTGAGTATTGATATTAGCAGTTTGGACATGAGCAATGTCATTGTCATACTCTGTGTGATTCACTCTTAGACAGTGAAAAGAAGAGCCACATTTCCCAGCCCGTGTATTGGCTGTGCTGACCCCGGGAATGTGTCCTGAGAACAAACAGCCACAGGAAAACAGGGGCCAGAAGAATTGAAGCTGGATATCAACTCAAACCTCAGCTTGGCAGGAACAAAGGAGCTGTTCAGTGAAAGAATCACTGACCAGTATGAAAATCATAAATCCTGTGCCAGAGACACCCTGGGTGCAGCCGTGGGACTGGCCCTGCTGTGGGAATGGACTCCCTGGGGATGTGAATTTCTTTCACAGCTCAGTCCATGCAGGTGTGCTGTGACACAGCCTGGCCTGCCATTTTGGGGGCATACACAGTTTTAGGGCTGGAATCTCAGTTGGGGTAATTTGTTGATTATGTGACTTCAGCTGAGTTCTGTCTGGTTTCTGCCAGATGACGGTCTGGTTTTGTGCCACTTTGGTTTTGTTCCTTCCTTACAAAGTGACAGGTATCTGTGGTAATTGTTGCTCAGCCTTTTTTCTTCACAGGTTTGTTACTGGAGAGCAGAAATATGTCTGCAGACTTGTGAGCACACGTATAAATAGCAAGCTACTGTACATAAGACTGTTACTGCTGCCAACTGCATGTTTTTATGACAAATCTTGTGATACTTTGTTTTTCCTAAAAACCTCAGGCCTTGTATTTCATCAGAATCTCGGGTTTCTTTTTTTTAAAAAAGAAAAAAAATGTTTCCAGCTTGATGTTGGCATCAAATTAGAGAAAAACATGGAAATGTTTGCAACTTCACCATGATGGCAGAGAAAACCAAATGCGTACAAGAACCCCTAAATATAGTATTTTTCTTTAAAAACAACAAACAAAAAATCCCAAACCACCAGCTAAATGAAAGACCTGTGGTTTTGAGGGACAGACTCTTAATGTCTGTGTTGTGGTCTTTTACTGTAACTGTAAAAATGACTTTTGTAATACTTTTTTATAAAGTGGTGGTGTTTTTTTCACTGCAGATAAGCTGCTTGCAAAATCTTTGTTGAAAAAGAAAAGATGTTGCATCCTTTTGAAACATTGGTCACTTTATAAAACCAAGAGCTGCTAATAGTCCCTGAGCAGATGCCTTTTTCTCTAGATGTAATTCTTGATTTGAGTCTGTGTGATCCAAAGCAGAAGGGCTGGAGGCTGACAATAAATCTGGCAAAATACCGAGTTGTTGTGGGGGGAAACGCTGGTCTTGGTTCTTCCCTCCTTGCTCAGTGTGTGCTGGGTTACCCCTGCTTTGTATCAGGGCAAATCTTTAAGGAATAATTCAGTCTCTTTGAACTTTTAGACCTTGGATTTCACTTTATAAAGATTTTCTCAAGGTACAGCCCTCCTTTAGACCCCAGCTTGTAGCCCCAGAGCAAACCAGGGTGTTGTGCTGTGCTTTTACTAGAGAAGTCTTGACTCACCACCATGAGTCAAAGTGCTTAGACTGAATCTTTTGGGCAAGGAATTCCAGGTGGGACTAAAACTGAACTGGAGCTTTCCTTCTCTCCCTGGTTCTTATGAATTACTATTCTTTTCTCAGAGAGAAAGATTAAGTGTTTAAATCTTGCACAACATAATTATCCAGCACATCAACAAAAGGGAGAGAAATGGTAAGTTGTTGTGTTTGATATTTCAGATGTAAAAATCAATTTGAAATTATTCCAGATTACCTTTAATCATCCTGAATAAGTAACGAAAGGGCAAAAAAAGTCTAAGCTTTTCACTGCTTTTGTTGACAATAAATGCTGTTGTAGATGAAGCAGTTATCAAGGCTAGAGAGAGAAGGATGATTACTGGATAAATGGGCAAACTTCACTTTGGAGAGTTGTGCAATGAGAGGTAAGATTGTAGAAGAGAAAAGACTTTGGTACGATCCAAGGCCTTTTTGTTACTACAAATATTTTGGAATGTTTGATGGAGATGTTACAGAGGAGGTTAGGAGAAATAATGATTTCCTGATACTTAGAGACTGAAATTTTGCAACACTTTTTAATTTTGAAATCAAAAGATATTTTCCATGACTTTGAGCTACGTTGGTTTTATGTTATTGTACTCTAAAAAAAATGCTTTTTGGAATTATAACAAAGTAAGGGGAGTTTGTTTATTTTCCATCCCTTTTGCTATGTGTTTTTAAACAAATACAAGGAATTTTAGGTATATTTTCAAGGGGAAGATGGAACTTTCCCCTATTATGCTATATTTCCTTTTCTGGTACTGCTATATCAAAATTCTTGGTGATGATATTCATCACTGACTTATAATGGCACTCCCAAAGACCATGCTGCTTTTCTTTTGAGATATAAGATTTGGAGAGAACAAGCCAGGAGCTCATCAAGTTATCAGAAAATGTATTTTCTCTTTTCATTCTGGCCTGGCAAATATGTTTTTGACCACTACATATTTTGCTGTACAGGGTTGTTTAAAAAACAAAATGCATACTTGCAGGAAGTGAAATGAATGATTTGTGAATTGTGTAGCAGTGGAGGAACTGGTGGCAAAATCTGGGGTGTTTTTTCTATGCTGATTGCTCAGGGATGTATTCTATTATCTAATCAGAAGTCATTACCGGTTTATGCAGCATTAAATCAGACAGCCTTCCATACATACACTCTGCTGGGTCCCTCAGGGCACGATGGTTCTCTAATGGATCACATTCCTGAGATCAGCTGATAGGGCTGCATCATTCCCCTTTACTCAAACAGATGATCTGCAGTGAGCAAACATTTAACTACCCCAGGAAAGAAGGCTGAAACTGAGTTTCCATGCTCACATTCCTGCTAAAGAAACAGCCTTGGGTTTTGTTTGCTTGTTTAAAAAAAACCAAAATTTTCTAGAAGGAACAGCCAGAGCCAGCAGGTTTCTTAGTAGAGAAACTCTACTCATGATGGTCGTTCTTCCAGCACACCCATATTAATCAGTAACAAACTCAGTAGTTTGTGCTGAGATATGTGATGGCATCAGGTGGGCAGAGGTGTGAGGTTTGTCTGCCACTGAGCATTCACTGTGAATTCAGATGTGCCATGAAATGTTAGGCAGGTAGAAGTATTAGAGTTCTGGTACAGGGCAAAGAAGGAGGATGAGGGCTGCTGCTAAGAGAATATGGAGGTTCAGATGTGGGTCCGATCTTAGTGATCTGTATAAAAAGAAAGAAATAATTTCTTTATTCAAGAAGGATGTTTTGAAACTGAGAAAATCCTTCTCCACAGCTGTAAGATGCATTGAAGTCACCCAGCGGAAGCAGTGATCTATATTCATGTAAATGTGTTTTGATGTCCTCTTAGAAGTTTAAATGCAACACCCACATCCAGGAAGCTGGTTAGCTCGTGTGGGAGCACAATTGCAATTCTTCATTAAACATATTAGATGGGACACTTTTTCACTTCAGAAGCACTCAACTTTGGCAATTTATGTTTATTTGAGATGAAAGAGGCAAACTAACAACATTTGCCACTTCTAAATAAGAGGAGACCTTGGTTACAAATTCATCATGTTTAAAAACTGACTTAATTTTTGTTGAATTACTCATTCTTATTGAAGATGATTAGCACCACTCCCTGTTCTGTAGAGACAGATTTTCTTTTTACTGTAACACAACAACCTGCACCCCCCATATCCACAAGAAAATGTTTCAGAAGGTCGAACAATGAAAATGTGGATTTTTTTCAGATGATATAAACTTATGTAATTTTCTTGTCTTGGTAGCTAACATTAGTTAGCTAGTGTTGTTGCTCTTTTAGATCAGTGAAGTTAAACTGATTTATTCTGGTTGAGGGCCTATGGAGGATTTTATTCTTGGTGCAGATTGGAATCTTAACCAGCCTGTAGAATTTTAATGCAGGGGAGAGCTGTATATTAAACCTTGTATGAAAGGTCAAAGGCGAATGCTCCTTTTTTTATGAGCCCCATTATTTAGTTCCATGTACGTATCAGTGCTTCTGTTTGAAACAGAACCAGATCTTCTGGTCACATATGCTTATAACGTTTCCTATGTATATTTTAGCAAAAAAAAAAAATGGGACTGGAACCCTTGCAGAGTAAGCTTTTTTATGAGCACTCTGCTGCATTAGGTTGGGAAAGTACTCTCCCTGCAGCTTTTATCTAATGCTCAGCTTAGGCTGTACATGTAGGTCTGTTTGATTATTGCCCCTTGGAGCAGATAAGTGTATGGAATGATCTCACTCTGTTGTTAAGATAATTTCTCTTTGGGGATTCTGACCTTCACATTTCAATGACATCATCCTTTTTACAGACTGTAAATAACTAATGTTGACTCCTGGCCTTGCTAATAGAACTTACAGAAATACAGAATGGAATAACAGAATGCTTATATTATTAGATGTGTGACTAGCTTTTAGGTGCTCAAAACCACTTTTCTAAAGGTACTAAACTTGGGTAATTATAGCCTCCTTTTATGTTCCTTACTTGTCTGTTCTGTGCCAACCCATGTAGTATGCACAGCTACCTAAGCTGCAACTTTAGTGTTTTCTTTTAGTTCTGTAATCTAAGTAGCTTTAGTAATTAGTCTGAAACACAACAGCAAAGGGAAATGCTTTTCCACAGTGACCTGCTTTTAAATTGCAGAAACACTGCAAAAAATCAAAATGTATCAGTGTAGCTACAGCAAATGGCCTGTATTTATAGAAAAGGCCAGTTTTGTGTCAACGAACAAAGGCAATTTTCTCATTTAACGCAGCAGGTTTTTGGTGGATGCAAAATTGTATGCTTGCAAATTGCTCTTTCAAAATACCCCTGAGTGGTGCCTATCAGTTTCCCTGGTAAATGCCTTCATGGCAGCAGCATCCAGGGTGCTGCAGGGGGGGTGAGACTGGAAGAGCTGCAGAGAGTCTGAAGAACTGAATATTCTTGCCACAACCTATTGCTGAGTTCATGCAGAGAGAGCCTCTTTCCTTTTTCAGTCCTTCCATGTATTGACTTACATGCATTTTCCTTTTGAACAATATGGGTCTTCTTTGTTATTTGTATTAATTTCTGAAGTCTAATTAATGCCTCATATAATGATATTACAATCAACCAAATCAGAGCAGTGTTTTCAGATCACTTGTGTGTCTGAGAGCAGTTTGTGTACAGTCATTTTCACTATTTCTCCTTCATGTTCAGACAGTTTCCTGTTATGTTTGTGAGGCTTTTCCCAGGCAAGAGGAAGAGAAAACAGTTCCTAAGAAGATCTGATTGCAAGGTACACACACTGAGTAGCTTGGGTACTAGTTGGAATAATGCAGAGTTTGTTTTTCACTGTTTTTGATTTTATTTCAGTGTGGCACATGTCCTGTTTGGCTTGTTAATATCATCTGTGTCCTATCCCAAAATAAAGGGCAAATGGACAAAACTGAAGCTGCTTGGCAGTAGCTGCCAGTGTGTCCAGTGATGTGCAGATAGAGTTTCTATGAAGCGCCTGTCTCTGGGATGCATTTGCACAGGAAAAGCATAATTTCACAAGCCCTGCGCTTGTGATTGCTAATCACAGTTTTAATAACCACATCTCTCCTTCAAGTCATGTGCCAGTTCCAGGTCCCCAGCGATACCATAAATGTTATAAAAAAAAATTGACCGAAGTAGTGAAATCTAAGTGTGAAAAAGATCAGCTTTGTCCGTTTTTTCTTTTCCTTCCTTCCAGTTTCCTGCTTTTTGTCTTTGCCCATTCTCCTTTGTTCCTTGGTTTCTTGGGAAGCTCCATAGCTGTAGAATATAATTCAAAAGACCAGCAGGATTGCATGTTGTTTGCAAGCAGCCAGTGCGCCCTGTATTGATCACTTATTTTGCAGTACTCCCCCCCCAGGCTAAAACTAGCCTGAAATTATCATTCTACTATTTTTATTTTTCACGTCATTCTTTCAGTTTCTTTTTTGAAGTGTTGTTTTCCCTATAAGAATCCATGGGAGGTATTTGCCATTTTAAACTTTTTTTTTAAATTATTTTAAGGAAATACAGCCTATCTTTTCCCAAAAAGACTAAAGAGACACAGTGTTTTTTTTTTCCTCATCCATGTCCAGACATTTCCAGTCAGAATTACGTTTCACCTCGTAGATGTATTTAAAATTATCTGTGCTGTTTGTCTTTGTTTTCTTTGTGTTCAGAATTACGTGCTGTAGACAGTGACTTCAGGGCCTCTTAATGCTGCAAATGGGAGAAAAATATTCTGAAAAAAGAACCAGACTGGAGTCTGCGTTGTGCTCTTTATGTATTTTCCAGCTGGTTTTCCTTCTAACGTTCAGCATTCCTCACGGGACACTGATGCAAATCTGCATTCACTTTTTTTCCCTCTTTGTATCTAACACACAAGACCTAAAGTAAAGCAGTGATTTGCAATATTAGGAAATGTGGCTCGATGTTCCTATCCCCAGTGTGAACGTGCACATTTAAATATGAATGAAAGTGGGACAGAACTCCCTTGAAGCTTGGAGTTGATGCACAGACTGCCTGTTCTTTCCGGTTTAAGTACTGTACTTCTTTTTTTCCCCTTTGCTGAACAACAGCTACCATATGGGCTGAGCTTCAGCCAGTCAACTGCTAAATTACAAACCCTCTTTTGACTGTAAATTGAATGGAAAAGGATGTCAGTTA
The DNA here is from genome assembly GCA_013396655.1 of Campylorhamphus procurvoides. Lineage (NCBI taxonomy): Eukaryota > Metazoa > Chordata > Aves > Passeriformes > Dendrocolaptidae > Campylorhamphus > Campylorhamphus procurvoides. Next base: position 919,108 of record WBMV01007169.1, on the reverse strand, counting down.
TTGCTTTCCTCCTGTGGCCACACCACAAGAGCACCTGCAGTAAAAAACTGGCATTCATGCTCTGAAAGGCACCACATGCTGCTATTGTGAGCTGAGCAGTATCTAACCTTGGCTTTGCTTACCCTGCTCCTATCGCAGCGAGAAGATTGCAAAGATAAGAGCCTCACTTTTGAATACAAATTCACTTAGAGACACTCTCAGCACTTACCCACCAGAGTGTATTTCCACTAAAGGAAGTAAAAATCTGCTTAGGAAGATGCTTATCTGTGGTAGTCTTCAGAGAGGAGTCTTTGACTTGGGCACATGTTTACTATATTTATTTTGAAGTTTGTTATGAAATTATAGCTGCTCTCTCTGAAAGCTTCACGCTGGGACCAGTTGAGCTCACTCACAGGATTATCTTTTCCAGCCTGAATGCCAGAACCAAACCATTCTGCTCCTCACCCCAGCAGAGGTATTCCAGAACTGGACTGTTCATCTCTCCCCAGGGCAGGCTGGGACTAGAAGCCACCCAAATGTGCCCAAAGACAATGTGAGCAGGGAGAAACTGATGATGTTTGGAAGCAGTGAACTGGGCAGCCCATTAGAGGAGACAGCTGTTAGGCCAAGGGAGATTCCTTATGTCCTGACATGGAATATGACAGCTGAGCCGGGAAGCAGCTGCCTCTGCCAAGGGCCTGCCAGCCCTAGGGTTCAAGGAAGGTGGGGGAACTCCATCATCTGCTATGTCCATTAACTCTTCCTTTCCTAGATAGATAAATGAGTCGGTTTTGAACTATCCAAAATGTGTATTCAGTCTGTGATTTAAAATTATTGGGAAGAATTGGCAGTTTAATAATTAGGGCATTTTCTTTTATCTTCTGAAGCCTAAAGCTGCGTGACTGGCTAAAGAATGGGTGTTTCTGTTGAGTTCCCCAGTGGATTGTTTGATGGATTATGTATGTGTCTTATGGCTTTTGTTCAAAGACTCCTTAAAGTTCAGCACCTACAAACATAAACTCCGTTTTTGGGTCACTGAGGGTAGTCATTATGGCAACACTTAGCGCACTGGGAAAGGTATTACAGTGCTAAGGGATTTATGGGCTGACCAAAGAACATTCAGAATGTTAATTTACAATTACTGAGTATGACTTCAAATGGTAGTGATTTGAGGCCTTGGGCATTTCTGCTAATGTTAAAACTCACAATGCTTGAACACAAGCAAATAACTCTTAACATTAAGCTGGCTGTGTGATTCTGGTATTATCTGGCAGCATATAATATCAAAGAGGTCATGTACTTTTATATATCACAATGTGTAGTTGCCCTTCTCCACAGAACTCTGGATGAGAGAAGCTACTGCTGTTTGAATAATCTCAAAACAAGATGCTGATGTTCACAAGTTGGTTTTAGAAAACACTCTGTATCTTTAAAGGGTTTTAAAATAATTTCTGCTAAGATGGTAGATGACTCCTTATATAATGAACACCATCAGATGGTTCATCCTTGGTTCTGCTCCCAGCCCTGGGCTGCCTTTACCGTTCATACATATTATGACTACTTTAACTAACATTATAATACATTTATTAAGCTGAGAGTTAGAAAATTGACTGTCATTTATGGTGGTTTTTTGGATATCCATTTGTGCCCTTGTTTCCTACCATCTGTGCAGTGCTGAAAATTAATGGCCTGCATTTCCATTACCTCTAACATTTATGAATGTTTAGCTTTCACTCTTGCTTTGTGATTCTAATAATTTTGAAGGTAAATCAGGCAAATGCATAATATTTGTTACTTTTAAATAAAACCTGTAGGGGTTTTTATAATTTGTGCAATTCTAAAAAGGTCTGGAGAGATGCTGTGGCATGGCTGGCAGCTGGAAATCTTCTAGCTGCTTCACAGTCAAGGTTGCACCTTGTCTCATACGAGCTTGTTCTTCACATCTTTTCTGGATTCTCAAAAAATAAATATGGTACATCTTCTAGGAAAGCAAGTCCAAGTTTGGGAGAGGTGCATGAACGTCTGTATTTTAAGCAGCGTGTCTATTGCTAGCTTTTCGGTGTTGCCTTCCTCACAGTTTCCCCATGGGTACCTCCAAAATGTCTTGACTGACAAAATTCCAACTGTTTTTTCTTCACTTACCATGTCTGAGTAGAAACTTCTGATGAATTGTTGCAAAGTTGTCTTCAGGGTTCACCTATGTGATAGAAGCGAAAGGGAAGGAAGTGACTGGTCATCGGAGCAGGGAAAACTGGGGAAAACAGACTTGGGATTGTGCAGAGGCAAATGACGACAGGAGAGTGTGAAAACATTTCAGGGTGGCTAAAATGCATGTCTCCATTTCTGCTCCTTCCTGTCACCCACAGTCCTGGGCTTATTTATACCCAGAGAAACAGAATGGTTGAGGTTGGAAGGGTCCTCAGGATGTCACCTTGTCCAACTCCCCCTGCTCAGGCAGGATCACCTGGAGCTGCCCAGGACCATGAGCAGTCCAGGTTTGAATCCCTGCAAGGTGATCTCCAAAGCAGCTCCTTGTGTTTGCATTTATGCCCTTGCTAGACATGCCAAAATCTTTCAGAAGGGAGATTTCTCCAGAGAAGCCTTGTAAGACCTGCTGGACCACAGAAGGTCTTAGATGCCTGTCTTAACTGGAGGATGAAATGGGGCAGAATTCCTAAATAAACATGAAAAAAAATGCAGGTGGGTGTAAATGTGAACATCTGTTAGGTCTGGGTGTACCTACAAAGAAGTTTCTCCTGTTACAAGAATTTTCAAACCTTGAAAAATCATTGAAATATGCGGTTAGATTCAGGAATTCCTGCTTCTGCTGGAGTCAGAGGTGGGAAGTGTGATGTTTTGTCTGAAGTGTGCTCTAGAAACAATATTAGATGAGACAAATGCTATTCCTGTCCACTGTCTTTTGATAAGCTCAGTGTGAACTTGCATTAAGATGTTCATTCTGAATTTGCTTTTGCTGAGAAGTATTTTGGAGTTACTAAAAATGTTGGGGTTTTATGTCATGTGTGGCCATCACTTACCTTAAGTCAAGCAGCTGCTTTTATATCCTGTTTTTCTGTCTCTTGCTAGCTCTGTGCCTGGTATGGGACATCTTGCTGCAATCCTTCTGCTTTGGACATGCCAGTTATGTAAACAGAGTGGGGATAGGTGTAGCTTCCTCTGGACTGTGTGAAAGTGGTGCTGGCAGCAGAGGAGGAGTTGGGCTGAAGTTACTTTCTTTCAGTAGAATAAAATACATGAAAATAAATGCCTGAACTGCATCTAGAGGTAAGCTGACGGTTTCTTTCAAAATCTAAAATACGGATCCTTCCTTCTGCCCTTCCCAGAATTCCAGAAAATATGATTTGTCTTTGATTGTGGATGGGTTGAGGGTTTTTTAAAGCAAATGTTTTTAGATGGATGGTTTCTTTGGTATGCTGAAAGAAAACAAATATATTCAAAAGGGCCGAGAATTTAACCCCAGGGAAGTGCTAAAAAAAAGCCAGACAAATTCTTGTGCTGACTCCGCGAGCCCTTTGAGTGACAGGTTCAGCACGTTTGCCCGTTTGCTCAGTGACACTTGGAGTCATCTCAGACCCTTGAAGCTTTTGCCAGGGCCAGTCTGTGGAGCACTTACACAATCCCAGCAGTGCCTGCCTGGGCTGACAGTCAGAACCACACTGATGCAGGCTCTGCTGCTCGGGGAGGAGGGGAAAAGCCAAACCTCGACCAAGTTGCACCTACGCTGACAGTTCCCACAAGGCTTTACTTCTCTGCTCTCAGGAAGGCTTCTGCCTTTCAGTCATCAGACCCTGAACATTTTTCCTCTCCAAAACACCCCCAGCTGCCCCAGGGAATTCTAGCAAGTGAATGAGTAGCCCACAAGGGCCCCTTGCCAGGCAAACCCTCCAGCACCTTCTGGCATTTTAACCAGATGTTACTTACCTACATCTGCCTACTCACAATTATAAATGTTTCTCCTTTTTTTTTTAGTGTAAAGTACAGAACTGGATGAAACACTAAGCAGTGAATGAAGCAATTTGTATTTAGTCTTTGTATGGTAATGTGCAATTCAGGAATTGTCCTTTAAATAAGCTGATGTAGCTTTTCTTATAAAACAGAGACCTGGCCTTGGAAAAAAAGGAAAAAAGATGGTTTGTAAAATATGGGAGTATGGGAGGCTCTAAACTTCCATGTTTCCTAATGTGACACCATCACTTCCTCAAGGCTCTTTCCTTTGTGTTTACATTTCTCCTGGTTGCTGAGAAGAAACAAGTTTCCGAGGGCTCAAGGTTCTTTTCAGCAGCACCCAGAAGTCTGGCACCTTACCCTGACCTTGTAAGTCTGCAAAACTGGCCTGGAAATTAAATGGAAACAGACTCTCTCTTGAGAGTCCAGCTCACTCCTACTCCTGATTGGGCCAGAAACACTGTGAGAACAGACAGATTTCCTAGCAGTATCCTGGCACTTTCTTACTCATTCCTGGCCAAAACCAGAAAATGTTAAAAAAAAAAAAAAAGTTCTATAGGAAGTGGGAGGAGAGGAGAGCACTGGATATTTTTAAAACACAAATCTTATCTCAGTTTTGAGAAGAGAGTTTTGGGTCAGTTACTTTGTCTGACTGGTTCATCTACCCCTCTCCTAATCCCTGTGTTTACTGCAAAGCTTTGTGGTTTCCTTCCTCTGGTCCCCTTGGTTATCTGGGTTGGCACTGAGCCTGGGTTCTGCTTCCCTTCCTCCATGTGCATCTTTGTGTCCCCAGCCACTGGATCCTGCAAAGGCAAGTCTTAATTCTTCACAGGCATTTTTTGTGATTTGGAGCTACTCAGCGGTGCCCTTGGCAGGTTGTTGTGCTCAGCCCTCACTGCTTTGCCTCCAGCTTAGCCTGTAGTTTTTGATTACCTTCTTTTTTCTTTTTCTGGCTGCCCTGAAGGGCTCAAAGAACTGCATGATAGCCCATGGGAAACTCAGCAAAACATCCCACACAGTGCACTTGCTTGCCTTTACCATCTTTTCATGTGCCATGGTCAGATTTACTGGGGGTAGCTGAGAAACCAGGACCTTTAGGCTTTGGCTGATCTGCTCGAGCTGCTTTCAGACACAACATGCAGATCTGGACCTACCTGCTCTTGCTGCAGCTGGAGCACCATCTCCACTGCATCCAGTCCAGCCTTTTAGTCTATGACTACTTCATTGGTTCTTCTTCAGGAACTTGCTCTTCATCAGCTGTACAAGCCAGCTGCTTCCAGCTTTGCCTGGTTCTCTCTCACCTCAAGTTATCTAGACAGCTAATCCTTCTCTCTTAAGTTGAGCTCCTTCCTTTTTATGGTTCCCACTGTCTATTTGTTCCCTTTATCTCTTGTTTTGAGTGGTCTGGCAGCAAAGCCTCACATGTTTCAATACTCAGATGTTTCAGGATTTTTATTTGCCAGGTAGGGAAGTAATGGTTTTGTGGGGAGGTGAGGAGGCATCTTCTGACCTGATCATGGCTTGGTACTTGCCCAGCTCGTCAACTTGTCAGTGCTGTACCAAACTCACAGATAGTGTGTTAAGCACTTCACTGTAAGCCACAGTGAAAGGCATTTTGCAGCTCAGGGACAGGTTATCTGACAAGCTGCCCCCACCCTATCTGACTGCTGTGTGTGACAAGCCTGGAGAGGGGGCTTCTTTCCTAATTAAGGAGTTCCAGAAACTTGCTAGTCAGTCTTTAATCTGGAAGGTTTGCTAAATTCTCTTTAGCTGCAGTTGTCGTGAGCAGCTCAGCAGGGCCACAGGCAAAGCCAGCATGTGAGCAACAGAGCCCACCCCTTTGTAATTCCTCCCAAACACCCTGCGAGGCAGTTTTCAAGAGCTTGCTCAGCATCTTGTGTGTATCTCCTCCCACTGAGTGGAAATTTTGGTGTTGAGTAGGGTGAGGTCAGTGATTTCTTGGAACTACACCAACTGCAGGTACATGTGGATGCTTGTCTGTGCCACACAGCTGTGCATCCCTTGGGTACCCTGCTTTAAGGTACAGAGCTGTCCCTTTACGCCATGTTAACACAAAAATAGCCTGAAGCATGAGAAGCCAATGTAAAGGTGCCCTGGCAGTGATTTCAGAAGCCATTTTCAGAATAAGGAGCACTTGCTTTGAAGGCTAGTTGGGTGCTTATAGATACCAAACTCAGAACCAGGTGGCCACCCCTATATTTATTCCTGCCTCACAATGTCTGCTTTATGCACTGGAACTCTGCTCTCCAGACTTCTCTACTACAATGGTATAACCTCCTTTATTCCATCATTAATAACTGTGTTGGATTTTATTTTGAAAATGTTTTCTTTGTGTGCTCTCATCTCTCAGATTTTATTCCAAGCCAGTTTTAAGGATTGCAACCCCTGCAGGAGTCCCTACAAATCTTGTGAGCGGATCTCATGACAACATCCTCCTCAATGTTGTTGATTAATCTTTGTTCTCTTGAAGGTTAGGAAGTGTGCACAAATAAGAAAGCCTTCTCTATTACTCAATAACCAGCCCAACTTGCATCCTAACACTTCAGTGGAAAATCTGACTGTTGTGGGCCAAAAGAATCTAACCGTGTTACCAAAGACATTATGCAAGACTAAATGAAGTTACATTTTCTTCAGACTATTCAACTCTCTGCATAATTCACTTAGTATTTTAATCATCTTTTTGAAGAGTCCTTACTTTCGAAAAGGTCAGAAGTAGCCTAAAAATAGTTACTACCGTCTGATGGCTGCTTTGCTGGGTATGAGATGTGATTCCCAATAGGCAGGATTCTCACATCATAAACCCATAGTTATCCTGGCAGTAATTAGCATCCTTGTGGATGGGCTGATACAGAAATGCAAAGCTTGACTGTGTGCTCTTTGCTTTCAGAAAGTGCTATTTATATGGTAAGCTCTTTGGGGCAGGGACTGTCTCGTGTTATGAATGCTTCATACAACTGAATCTTGAATTGGTTGAGGCCTGAAGGCACAGATCTAATTCCAAGAATAGTATGATTGAATGGACATGAAGACTAAGCAACTTTCTCAGTTCTAGACATGACGTCAGAACAAGATTGAGGTGGAAGTGGGAGAACTTGTACTGTGCAGCCTATCTGCTGTTTGGATGGAAACAGGACTTCATTCTCTAGGTTTATCAATGGGTCACTGTTAGTGAGTAATCCCAGTCCATTTAAGCTTTGAGATCTCTCTGCGTACAGGAATTGCTCTTAAAATCTTGAAATGCTCTATTTCCTTTCTTTAAAATATCAATGAGAGGAACCTTTTACTTGCTTTGATTCTACAGTGACTGCTGTGGTTGCTGCTGGTTGTTGGTAGTGAAGACACATGTAATAACAAGTGCCAAGGTTTAAACTCACTGTAAGCTTAGGATTAAGACATGAGAAGACACTAAGTGAGCCAGATCTCTTCACAGGAAATGAAGAACTTTTTTTTCTATACTTGTTTTGAATAAGAGAACAAAATCCAATCTTATGTAACTGTTGCTTGATCAGGACATGCAGGAGAAATGAAGATAGACCTGGCAGGCAGCCTTATAAACAATAATCTTAAGACTGCAATACCCAGAAGGTAACTGGATCCAGAAAAGTGATAAATATCTTCCTGCTTTAAAACAGAGGCATGGTTATTTCAATTGGCCAAGATCTTGCTGTTCACCCATTACTGAGCAGAGTAGAACATTAGGAGCTAAGGTAGCCCATAAACTATAAAGGTCTGTTGGGTTCCCACTACCATCCTCCTCAGTCTTCTGCACAGCTGCACCTCAAGATCTTACTCTTTGAAGATCTTTGCTAACGTCCTCACAGGCTGGAAGTTGTAATAATGTTTCTGATATTTATCGCCTAACGTTATTTTTCTAAAGCTGCTCTGTTTCTTTCCCTTCTTCTTCTTTTCTTCTCAACTTCAAGGATGGTAGGAGGAAACCCACCTAACAAGATTTTAATCCTGGCCAGATGGGGAAATTAATGCCTGGTTTCAGCAGCTAACCTGTTTGGTTCAGAAATCTGGTCAGTTATGCTGCAAACCCCCAGTGGGCAAGGCACCTTTCAGCAGGGCAAGCACCTGTGCTGGCAGGCAGTGTGGAGAGAAAGGCAAGGACTGAGGCAGAGTCCAGTGCTCCTTCTGCTCCACCAGCACAGCTATACTGGGACAGGCTGCAGCTCTGCTTGGACCAGCATCTTGTTTCTTAGGGGGGACACCAGCTTTTATGTATGCTATATATATACATGTGTGTATATATATAAAGTCAGGCAGAATTTTCCCATCTGCCCATGAATTTTATACTTATATATAAAAATATATAAATATATATATATATACATAAATAGAGTCAGTTACAGAGGTCCTGTATCTCCTTTGTATCTTCTGAGCAGAAGGAGGAAAGGGAGATAATTGAGTCTCCCAGTCCAACCAAATGCTAAGTGAGGACGTACACCCAGAAAGAAATTTTTAGCCATAGTTGAGCTGTTCATGCAATTTGGGTCGCTGCTGTTCAGTAATTAGCATGGAATGGCTGGGAGAGCTGCTAGCACTGGTGGTGACATAGCTCTGAGACACCACCAGCCAGCAGGAGTAGATATAGGAAGGTAATTTGAGCATGCAGGGACAGATACTTGCTCCTGAGAATGTGCCTAGTACAATGTGTGCATCCTTGAAATAGAAATTAATAAGCTCATGTCTGGATTTGGAAAAATAACATGCATATGTGTATGGCAGGAAGTCTGGCCTGGCTCCATCTCCTGCTCACCTACACATACAGCTTCCTGTACCTGCAACAACACTGCACAGTGTCTCTTATTGCTCTCACAGGTGTTATTAGAGACACAGTGTGGACATTTTCTGTACCCTGACAAAATGGGTCATGTTTCAAGATCCATTAGTACCTGTGGGTTAATGAGCCTCCCTGCTCCTTTCCAACCAGGTTCTGCTTTGAAACTCATGCTTTTTAGCACTTTTGGAAAATATCTGCCTACACCTGTCTCTTGGCTCCCCTCCTTTCTCAGGAGGATCACAATACTTTAACAGAGCTGAAATAGCAGTACATTGGGCATAAAATTGGGTTTAATGCAGTGTTTGCTTCTATGTTTGGTTGTGACCTCTTCTAGTCTGGATGAGACCACAGTGAGAATGGAGTTTAGTAATAAAGTGGAACCAGAGAAAGAGAAGATGCCACTATAGGTCATTTTTGTGCTACAGTTTCATCTGGGCAGGACTGAACATAACTGATTCCTGTTCCTGACAGCCTGTTTGACATTTCTGCCTTCTGCAGCAGTTAGGTTCTGGTTTGTACTCACATGCTGGTGCAATACCTTCTGCTCAATTTAAAAGGAAAGGAAAGAATAGGTAGGAGTTCTTGATATGCATCTAATAACTTCCTCTTGCAGCCAAACCTCCCTGGCACAGGTCACTGTACCACACTCAGAGCTGAGTCTTGTAGATGAGCAGCATTTAAAATTCACACAGCTTTTAATATGCCCTAGGCCAGTCAGTTTTCAATTACATTCACGCCTGCCCCTTCTCTTTGATATGCAGTGGTTAACCCTTTTGATACCGTCTTACAGTGCTACCTGTGCCAGTGCTGCAGGGCACTTCCAGGAACAGAGCAGTGTACGCCCACACTTCCCAAGGCAGGAAGTCAGCCACACACTCAGCTGTTTCCTTTTCTGTTGTTGTTATTGTTTTAAATGCCATTGGTGAGGCATGAAAATATTTTTTCTTGAGGTTTTTTTGCAGGATTTGTCATGATCTAGGGAACAGGGAGATTTTTTTCCCTTCTGCTCAGCTACCATGTATGAGTGGTACTAGGGCATGTCCCCTTTCTCCCAGGAACCATCCAGCTGAAGGGAACTATCAGCTGCTCTCTGAGCACTGGCACCAGCTGGTAGTATATGGGCATATTTATCTTCATTTGGTGCCACTTTCACCCTGCCCATCCTGGTTTGTGCTTGTTTCCTTGTTACAACAAGCCATCCCATATTCTTTGAGGGTCTGCTGTTTCTATTGTTTGACAGTATATACAGTTAGAAGAGTCTGCAGAAAAGGTTGTCAGATGAGTTAAACTAATGATCCCTTAGGTATCCCTAGCAATCTTGACTTGATTTGGCAGTGGAAGCAATTTAAGGAGTGAACCTCTTATTAAAATGACCTTTACTGTATATGTCTGTACTTGGTAATTGATACAGATTAGCCAGGAGTTAGTGTAGCTTTTTATAATGGATTAGTCCTGGAAAGCTGAATTATTTTTTTTTAAGGTCAGAACAAGTGTGTGACTTCCTCAGACTTCTGTGTTCACTGTCCTCTGCAACATCCCATTACCCAAGCTCCTTAAGGGTCAGTGCATACAAAATCTCCCCTGAAAGAGACATGCAGTGTGCAGTTATAATGGTACCTTTTAGCAGATAATGCACCCAAAACAGAGGCATAAACCCAACGTAACTGTTTTAAGGATGAAACAGCTGTGATGTTTAGTATAAATGGGGGTCTTAATTTCCTTTTATTCTACACTGCATGTGGAGCATGCCAGGACAGGTACACACACATTGTCCAAGGAGCAGCAGCAGCCCTATATGTAAGACTATTCCCTTTAGGAGTGTTGATGTCCCCAGGAATGCATGCATGTACCAGCAGAGGGCACGCAGGCTTCATTAAATGGGGACACGTGCTAATTAATAAATCTCAGAAGCAGGTAGGGATCTACCTGCATCCGTATTGTTCCCAGACAAAGCACTCATTCAGCTGTGCAGAAAGTGCCCGTGCCGACAGAGCCGCGTTATCTCAAACAGGCAGGAAGCGAGGGGGCATAAAGCATATGTTTGGAATTACATAATCTGTAGTCAAACTGCGATCATGTTTCATGTTCATGCTTAGTCAGACTGTGGCAGTGATTAGGGTTGACTAAACAGTTACTGTACCTCCCATTTTTTCCATTGTGTGGCATCTGCTAGCTCTGTTCATCATTAAAGTCTCCATCCAGGCAAGTGACATGGAGTGTGGATCAGCCCATAATGAACTGGAGAAAATCAGGGAGTCAGCACTTTTTATAATGCATTAACACAGGATTACTGGGAAATGTGAACTTAAAAGGAAGGCTATCTGCATTTTAGAAACTAAATCAAAGCTAAACTGTACAGTAGACTCCTCTGTTTTATCCTGCCTATGCACTTGCAGTACATTCATAATCTTCATAAAGGAGAAAATGAATTGGTGAAATAGGCTGGTTTATGATAATATCCCATATGTTATCAGATTCATGCAGGCAGAATCACACTAATGAAGAGAAATTGCAGTTTATATAGGGCTTGCAGGCCTTGCTGAGGCAGATTAACAGTGGCGAGGGTAAGAGGCAGCACACTGCCTTGGCAGGCTGCCCGAGGACTAATCAATGCAGATGGAGTCAAAGGGACTGCGAGTCTGATTCCCAACAGTTTCATCTCAAAACAGGAATGACTGTATCCATCAGTGTTCCTTGATAAGACAGCCTTTAAGCTTGTGGTAAGAATGAACCCACTTGGGGAGGCAGAGGCTGAGCAATACTAAAAGCGATGACTCCACATGCGGTGCAGGGGAGAGGTGGGTGTTTAATTTTAGCTGCTGACCTGATTTCATGCTGAATGACAAGTATCTATAGGAATCCTCAAGGGCCAATCAGTTGCTATGCTAGTGAGGGTTTTGGAGAAATGCATTTAATTTTATTCAAGTGATGCCTTTAAGGAAGCAATTATGATTTTAGCTCTCAGAAGTTCTGACTCCTTCAGGTTGATTTCAGCTAGTGCTAAGCTGAACTTCTTTCATGTTTCATGTTGCTGAAACTGAAGTCTAACTCAATTATGGAGCATGCTGATGTTCTGAAATACCCCGATTTCCCTCTGCTGCTCAATCTCTTCACCAATATGAAAGCAAATTTGTTGCAGAATCAAAACAATTGACATCCTTTTACCATTTGCATGCACATCCTGAAGTGAAGTTTAGAAAGTAAAGGAAGAGCAGAGCCTTATCATCAAGGAACTCCTTTTCAGATTGTTCTCCTTTGTGGCTTTGTGCTTGAGGAAAGTGTACTTGTGGTGACCCGGGAGAGGGCTTTCGTTTTTCAAGAGGAAGACTGGCAAAGATCTCAGTCCACATATCATCAAGTCCTTTGTCATAGAAGACATTCATGAAAAAAATATGAGAGTTGGACCCACACATGGGGCAGATGCTTCACTTTTCACTGGTGATAGAATCCTGGCTGCTATGAACATTAGTCACTTGGAGTACTTCCCTTGGCGTAGTGTGTTTCTAATCAAAAATGAAGGCTGCATTCAGCCAGGAGCTTAGACTCAGATTGTTCGGTATTATTGAACGTTTAAATATTAAATAGTAGGGCTTTTAATACTGTTAATAACATGGTAGGATGGTCAATTGTTATGTTCATGCTCCATTCTGCTGCTGTAACTGGCTTATGTAGGTAGGATATGGATCCAGGTTTGGTTCATGCCCATCTTTCCACAGTCACATTGATTGATTTGAAAGTTCCTGTTTGAAGATCACTTTGCATTATTCCCCCCTCCACTTTTGACTTCAGTGAAAAATGGCTGGACCCAAATGCCAGTCTTTGTGGATGGGATTTGTTTGTTTTCTGTGGCTAGTTGCTGACTGGAACCTCATCTGCACGTTTGTAATGGCTTTTTATTTTCACTTGTCTCTGAATCTGTCCAGTGATTAGTTTGTTGACAGATGGCTTTTCCCTTGAATAAGATACAGTGACTAGATGTTCTGAATGTCCCAGAAGGGCTCTGGCATTTGTCCTCAGGACAATGAAAAACACCCTGGCATTTTTTGCCTTCTCTGAATTTGCCTATCATTTGTGTATTGTATGGATTCCTCTAAGGATATGGAAAGAAAAATGTTACAATATGCTTATATCAGGCAAAGTGACAGGTCCAAAAAGCCCTTTCCTCAGCATACCTGCAGTTTCTGTGTATTGCAGTTTACACTTACTTGCTTCAGTAAATAAATATGGAGTTTAGCACTGTTTGAAGCTAACACAGCAAAAACAAGGATAGATTTTATTCCACTTGCTTTGTTTTGACTGAGTTCCCATCTCTTGCACCTATGCACATGGTTTGAAGCTCTGAGGTTGCACAAGCAATGCAGACAATACATTAGAAAGATAACGCAGTTTTCATATGGGTGTAGTGGGAGCTGTGGGATGTTTCCTCGGTGGTGATGTGCAGAGAGAAAAGAACTTAATCTGACTCTGTCTCAAATTTGAGTCTGTGGGGTTGGCATCCGAGGGAGAGGAGGAGCCCTCTCCCTATTGTCACTATATTGCCCAGTTTTGAAATGGAACTGCTGAAACACAATCACTGAGACACACTGAAACCAGGCATCCCGTGAAGCTGGGACTCGTCCCTTTTCCAAAAGGAAAAGAATCTCAAAATTATAATACTTGATATAATCTCTTAATCACAGCTTTCATGAAACAAAAGCCTTCTAAGAGCATCCTTTCTTCAACAGTTACAGATGAAAAAGCCTCATCTGAGTAATGCACTTGCTGAACCCACTGTGCTGCTGGAGCTGGGTGCTAGGGACAAACTCACCCTTTTCCCCAGTGACAGGGATGTGCACAAATCCACAAATCCACACTCTGCTTTTTCTTTTTCCCCACACCAAATTCTTCAGTTTTGCAGCATGTGAGTCAACTTGTAAAAATGACTCACGAGCTCATTCCAGCCTTCTGAATTGGGAGCCCAATTAAAATACTACTTGCAATGCACATATTGAAGAGAACGAAAAGTGTCTGTTCCTGAGTGTCAGGCATTAGCATAGCATATCTGAAGGCCTGTCTTGAGCTAGTCTGATACTTGCCAGCAGGAAACCTTGTGTATAATTAAGATTCAACTAGCAAAAAAATAAAATATTTAGAAAATCAACTCAGGTTTAAAATCTAAAGTATAAATATTATTAATTATAAATCTATAAAAGTGCATTTGTTTTAAAATATTGATTTATTTATATACATACAATGCCATTCTTGGATACAATCTTTTATTTATAAGACACTGAAAAGGTGGTTTTCCTGCAGGGCTACAATACCTGGCAATGAGCCTCTCCTGCTGCTGGGTGTCTGGGGTTTAACTCAGTGTCACATAGGCAGGTGCCTGTAGAACTGCAGGGACAATTCCTCATAATCTCAGTCTTTGGCCTTCAGTGAGCCTTTACATCAGGACCAGCCAATCTTTCTGACATTGCCACCCACATCCCAAAATCTTCTCTGGAAGGTGATCTCAGTGCAGAAATGATAGCACCAGGACTGAGGTCGAGTGCACTGCAGGTCACAGAGTGACAGAGTGACTCAGTAGTGTCAGTCCCTGCTTTCCTGGTACACATCCTTTGTGGTGAGGTGAGGGCTCAGTCATGCTGCACGTCCTGTTCCCACAGTGCTAGTATCGACTTGTATTTTGAATGGTGTAAGTCATGTACAGTCCAAAATTAGGCATGGTCCATACCCACACCACATCAGCAATCAGATTTTTGCCAGCAGGCAAAGGTCTCCACTGAGAGCATGCAGGCTGACAAACATGTCATCTGAGCTCAGCAAGGATGATGTGTGTGGTGTCCACATGAAACTCTTTAACTCGCACTACTTTCTGACATATACATGACAGCACTTTTACCTTTAAGATGTTTCTGTGGCATCACTGTGAACATTAGGGCAAGAAGGTGAGAACTGCAGCAAAAGGTAAGGAATTACTTGAGGAAAATTTGTTTCAGAGTGTGATCTCTCCCTGGCCCTCCTTTTCCCAGGCTTTTGTGTGATTGGAGCAGAAGAGAGCTCATATCCAGGAGCAGCACTTGCCCCAGTTCTCCTTCCTGGTCCCACTCCACCACTGTAATTTACGCCCCATTTCCAGGGCAGTGGTTATGAAATGGCAAGTCTGTAAACCTGGTGGCACCATGTTATCAGCATAGGGATGAGCAAAATTAAAAAAAAACAATCTTACATTACTGACAAAAGCAACAACATTAAATGGGAAATATTTAAATAAACCACTATTCTGGCTTAAGTTCTTATTGAAAAGAAGAAAATAAGTAGTCACACGTTGTGGGAGCTCCATCCACATGAATATATTCTTCTTCAAATACAAGTCAAATAACTATAAAGATGAAGAATGACCTTTGTTCTAGCAAAGTTCATGCAAATCAAATGTGCACATATTGTTACCACTTATCAGTATGTAAATAACATATATGAATAATTGCCAGTAGGTGGTAGTGTGTGTTTTTCAGATAAGTTTGTGAGTTAGTACTGCAAGTGTTTCATATCTGAGGTGATTTAGAAAGATCCTGTCATCTTTAATGTATGATCTCAAACCATCATTGCTTTGAATTCAGTCCCTGGTTTCCCTGATTTGATAGTTTTGTTTCACAAACATCAGCCCATCTCAGAGAGGCATATTTTGATTTTCTTTTTCATACTTATGGACAAACCTAACTGGAAACATTTTGAAAAGTGCCAATTAGTGTGAGCCCCGAGAATTCAAATGCATGTATTCATTGGAATGATTGGATTGCTCTCTAGTGTTTCATTCTAGGAGAAAAGCTTTTGATAAATAAATGCAGTATTTTAATGATTTATAAACCTAGAATTATAAACTTAGAATTGCTCTGTCATAGAAGCTGTTTTTAGAATTCCTGAAAGAGCTCACAGGAAAAGGAGCAATGCAGTTACTGGACATCCGATTCTCTTCAGTGTCTCATCGTGGTTTGTAAAGAAAGGAAAGAAGTGACCATTTGGTGGGGGCCAAGGGTTTTGTTGGAAACCATCACCTCCTTGGCTCCTGTGTTACTCCTTGTTGAGGGTAAGCTGTACAAAATCAATGCTATTCCTCCAATTCCTCACACCCACTCTGCTGTGGGGGTAGCTAGTGCTCCTTGTGTGGGTGTGTGCCTGGGGTGACCCTCATCCTTCCCCAGGTGAAGACCAAACTGCCCTTGCAGCCCATCTGGTCTCTCTTACTGCCTTTGCTGGGCTTTTGGGAAGGGATTGCTTTTTTGTTTGGCGGAAGAAGGGGATGCCAGTGGTAAAGATTCTTTCTGTGGTGTTGCCTGCCAGGAAGCAAGGCAGAGGTCGGGAAAGGCGCTATAAATACTTGTGCAGTAACTCAAAGGCAGTGAGTGTTTTGGTTGATTTGTTTTTCCTGGGCTGTGTGAGACTGCTCTCTTCTGTGCAGGTGTCTGATTCATGTGGGCCTTCCTTTTTCTTTCTTTTCCTACTTGTTTCCTGCCTCTGCAATTGTTGCTTGCACTTGCAGCACTTTTACTCAGCCTGGCAGTCCCACGGAATGCAATTAGGTTACTTGTGCAAATGCCTTTCATCACGAATACGGTCTGCAGAGTCAGACCTTTTGCTTCTTCCTTCTGCTTCTAACCTGTCCCTCCCAAGTTTCCTTTCTCATTGTTTTTCCTTTCACTTATGTCTGCTTGTTGTTAGAGCAAGGCAGCAGAGAAGGAAGTGGGGGAGGGCTGTTTCTGCAGGGGTTTCAGTGCAAAATAGGGATTATAATTTCTCTAGCAGATTGGCCTCCTCTTGGCATGCTCTCAGGCTGAAAGAGAATCACTGAGTGCCAGGTGAAGTTAATGTGTTTGTGCCACTAGTGTCCACAAGCTACACTGGCAGGAATTGTAGTGAGTGTAGGAATGGGGTAGTAATTGGCTCTTCCCAGATGCAGAATTGGGGTAGCCCACAGGAGCTGTGCAGAGGACATCTGTGTCTGAGTCAGGTTGAACAGGTTCCCACTGAGCTCAGGGAGCTGTGGTCCCCCTGCATGTGGGGGAAGACTTAGGCACACTGATTGCCAAACGTCCTAAACAGAAAGCTTCCATCTTCAGTGGTGAATGAGTTCTGGTTCCACTTTACTGCAGCTTAATTTATATTTACTTCTTCACATATTTTTTTGTCTCAATGCTTACAGTCTCCATTAATAAAGAAAATGCAGCGTGATAGGAACAGGCATTGGATTTGATCACACAAGCTTGCAGCCTGTTTCCAGTTCCATGCAGCCATGTCTAACCACTCTAGAACAGAGGTGAAATGTAGTTAACCTGCCCTATTTGCCCTTCTGTGTTATCTATTGTTCTTGGCCTGTTCCCTTGGGATCTAAGTTAACTGCAGTAGGAAGTGCAATAAAATCTGATTTTGTGAAAAAAATAGTTCTTATTGACTGGACATTATATCAAGTAAGTCCTGCAAAGTTGGAGCCCATTTGGAAAGTGCTGACCTTAATATTTCTATTCTGCTTTCTGTGTTTCAAATGGCAATTGCTAGAGGCAAACTCAAGTAAGAGACATGTGTGTCCTCCCTAATATGCAAATATACCTGTGAGTATACTAATAACAGAAAACAGATTAGTGAGAGTTGGTTTCATGTTTGGAGATTGAGTTTCACAGGAAATCTAGACTATTGAAGGGAGGAAATCTCAGGGTCGGAAGCTGGTTGTATCATGAGGAAAGCAAGAAACCGCAAACTCGGTAGTGAAGTGTTGCAGAAATGAGAACAGAGATGTTGATTTAGCAATTGAAATCAGACGTGCCAGAGACTTTTAAATTGTGTTTTATTTTTATAGAACTAGGAACTCTAGTCCATCCTAGAGCAACAGGATCTCTGCTGGATGTTTCTTTTATTTTTTATTTGGTGCATTGGTGACATCATGATATGTGCTGATAGGTCTCAAAACTCCTTTGAGTTTTCAGTTCAGAATTAAGGAGAATAGCAGGAGGTAGCTTTATCTAAGTGCACACAGTATATATTCTATGAATAAATACAAAATGTGAGCTAGATGGGACACTGTTCCTGGAATGAGACCAACAGATCCATGCTACAGAACTCTAAGGAGATATTCCCTCTCAAACTATATGTAACATGGGATTGTGCTTAGAGATGTACCATATCTCTTACAATTCCCTCAAATGTGGCTGACCTGCCTTTGTCGTAGTCTAGACAGTCTCACAGAGGGGCAAAGTGCTAAGGATTTTCATCTGACTCCCAAAGCACTTTTCTTCTGGATTCAATTTTCCCCCTTGAGTTAATATGGTCTGAAAAACAAAAATTACTATGATAATTGTTATTTTCATCTTCCTTTCAACATTTTCTTTCTGTTAGGAAGCAGGAAAAGCATGAAGGTGACACTTATCAGTTCACACTCTCCCTCCAGCTGCCAAAGCTGTAGAAGCTGGGAGGCTTTGACAAGGGAGATTTGGTGAGGCTGAGCTGGGGCTTGTTCTATTACATCTTCCCACAACATCCATGGGGGAAGTCCTGACTAGGAGCCTTTAGCAGCGATCACGATACTTAATTCAGAAGGATATGAACAAACCTCCAGCTCACTGACTGAAAGCAGGAGAAATGGTTCCAGAAATCCCATCAACTTTCACCCAACACCTTTGCTTCCTGATGTAGGCAGTGTAAGTTAAAATTGAGGGTTTGGGTTCTTTATCTAAAGTACAATTTTGACTGGGAGTTGCTCAGAGGCAGTAAAAATGGAAGCATATTATGCTTTTTTTCAGAGTCCCTTCTCGATGATTGTCATTTGAGGAATGAAGATGTCGAATTTGCCACGTTGCACAAAGTTATGGCAGCTGTTCCATATTGCTAGATTGGAAATTAAAATGGAGATCTATTCAAATTGTCTGACACTTCCAGCAAGCTTGAAAGCAATGCTTTAAAATATAACAGAACTCTAATTTGGGTCCTGAGGGGTAGTCAGTAACATTGAAAGCAAACGTCTTTTTTCAAATGGTCTGTAGCTACTTTGTGTCTTTTCCTCTTAGTGGCTAAATTCTGGTTTTAGGGGCAGCCATTTGATCCAGACGTGAACAGGGTTACTGAGAACGTCAAAGACCAAATCCTAAGTGAGAACATTTCAGCAGGTCTAGTCTGTTATGACAGTAAATATTTTCAGGAATGTTTAAGCTATGCTAACCCTTAAAAAAGAATGGCTCACATTTCTATTTTCTTTCTTCATAAATGTCTGGTGCCTGAATCTTCTTAACAGTTTCTTCATCTAAAGATAAGACTGGATTTATCTGTATCTGGAGAGGGTAAAGCAATCTCTTAGTTTAGGAATTTGTAGGGGTCAGCCTTTCCCTGTCAGCACACAATCAAATCTAACTTTTGATCCTAGTGCTCCTGCTTTAGTAACACTAATTATAAAGACTAGAAAAACCTCATAATATAGGAACCTGTTCTTTGAATCACATAATTCCAGACCTGTGCTTCAAAACTCAAAGTTAGCCAGCCCAATTTGTTGTGACCATAAAATGTTGGTTGAAAGCATTAAAGATTTTATCTGATAATTCTTAATCCACAGAAAGAATGCACTGTTGACATCTCTTTACATTTTTTTATTGTCCCGAATATGCCAGTTCACCTCACTCATAGTGAGCATTAATCACTACAGTAAATGTAGCCTTGTAATCATCAGGAAATATTTGAGGAGGCTTTATAAAGGCACTCCATTGGAAAAAAAAAAACCAAAACAAACAAGTCCAAGTAGATTGTTTTGTTCATTGTGGGTGAAATTCACCTGCCTAAAGCTGAAATAAATACATGACAGACTCTTCTGCTAACGCACCTCCAATTCCACTGCTATCTGTTCTGTTTTGCTTCCCACACATCCTGTAATGACGAAGATACTCTGTTCTAAAATACCATTTGCATTTTCAGGGTGGCACTGGAAATTATAAAGGGCTCAGCAGGCCCTATAAAGAGCAATGTGCTATTGATTAATCTGTCCTCTGGATGAACCCTGGTAGAGCTGTATTTCCAAAATTCTAAAATAATCTGTATACAAATAATGGCAGGAGGAGTGCTTTCTGGGATGATATGACTACGCAAATAAGCAGTTCTTCAGTGCAGCATGTGGTTTTCTAATTTCCAGTAGAATGGAATGAGTCACACATGACAGCAGCATTGCCACTAACCAGTGTGGCATGGCATCTGAAAAAGATAGCACTGGAAGGGTGTGAACTGCAGAGCAGATGAGGGGGCTTGAAACATCTTGTTTGCTTTGGCAGAGCAACCAAAATCTTGATGCTTTCCCACAATCTGCTCCAAGGATATAGGTTTTGCTCTGCTGTATCAGATTATTACTCTGGGAATTTTTGTGTCCTGCTTTTGCCAATGGACAGCTCTTGATGCTTCAGATAAAGACGAATGCCCAGACTCCCCACAGGGGAATTCCAAAGTTAGATGGTGTTTCTTCAAGTAGGGTTTACATTGCTGCAGAATTACCAGGGGAGGTTTTCTCTCTTTGGTACCAAATCATAAAGGATACATCTAGTCAGGCAAAAAAAGGCCCAAGACAGCTCTTAAGTCCAGGCTCACATACCATGCATATTATTTATATGTAAGTACATGCACTGGTATGGGCCTTAGGCTGAGTTCACTTCAGAGGAAAAGTCTAGCCATAGTCATGTCTTAGTGCAAGCCCAAGATTTTCTTCCTCATGTCTGGAAAGTTGCTGCTTGGCTGCACGTGAGCAAAACTCCCTGTGACTGCTGCTGCTTTTGGGTCCTGAGTCTGAGGAATGATGCAGAATCTCAAAATATGAAGACACAAATTGAAGGGGTTAAAAGCAAAGCCCTGGCCTTTATTTCTGCTCTTGGGCCTCTAGAATTGGGGGTCAAATCTTCTGGTGTCAATAGACTGGAAATTCTGAAAATTTTCTGTTCAAAAGCAGGCTGGAAATGACCTGCACACATGATTGGTTGCTATATCAGGGCATTAAAGTTTTTGGCTTTGTATTCAATAGTGACTTCTGAAAGTGTTCTCAGACATTTTTTCCTTTGAGTGTTTCTCTGAATGAGTACTTGTTAAAGGTGGGATGGGAGGAGGGTGCAAGTAATACTTTTTTTCCTCCTAACACATCCCCAAACACAGCCATATTTAGGCATAGTTAATTGTGCTGTTCTAGGTGTCCAGTGTTATATTTTCATTGGTTTATGTTGCTTCCTCCCTGTCAGTATTGTCCACATTAAGGGCTCTGGAAATACTGTAGTTTAAGCTGCAGTTTAATTCCCTGTAGATGGAGATTTGCTGTGACAGAAATGCCTGCCATCCTGGCAGTCTCTCACATCTGCTGGAGGCAAAAGAGTATGTCAAACAATAACTCAGGCAGCAGATGTGGTTCTGTAGGGACAGTAGTGTCTGTGGTACGAAAGTCCCTCCCAAAATACAGATCTGTGGGGACAGTAAGAGCCTGTGTCAGTGACAACTTTACAGCATCTGCTGGGACAGTAATGCCTGTGAAACATAAATGCATCTCTGCATCTGCTGGGTCAGTCAGAGAGAGATGTATTGTATATAACCAGTTTTACATGTGAAAATCTCCTTCACTTTAATTTAGGGGATTTGTTTCATTCTTCTTCCCACAGAGCTAACAAGAACCATCTTATGTAGAGGAGCTAAAGGTAGTTGTGAGTCTTTTGCACGTAGGACAGACATTGCCACATTTCAGCTGCCAAGAAATACTGCTGCATATTCTTCTACCATAGTATTAATCATTAATGGCTTTGTTCTCAATGAACAGCCTGAGTATCTTCAATGATGCTCTTGTGAGTGCTAATGCTTTGTGGTTGCAGTGAGAGCATCACATGAGAAATGTGTTTGTTCAGAGAGGAGATGCACAAACACAGCATTCTGACCCAGACCAGATTTCAAACATTAGTAAGCAGAGGTTTGCACAGATAAAGATTTTTAATTTGGTCTTGTCTCTAGGTTAGGCACTGGACCCAGGCTAGGAAGGATTGCACCAGAGACAGTTGATTTTCCAGCAGCAGCAATTCCATTCAGATGTCAGGGTATTTTTCTACAACAAAGGCTGATGTTGACATTTTTTCTTGGATAGAGACAGATGCAAGAGCTTCTGCCTCAAGGTTATCCATTATACCGTATATTAACTAGATGTTTTAACGCTGGGCTTCCCGCAGAGACAGCAATGAATGATGATTAATACTTATCAATTAAAATCTAATCTTTTCCCATGTGTATTTATATGCTGAACTTCAACCTACGAGGCAATTCTCTGACAGGAATTAGATATTCTTTTGTTGGAGAGCACTGGGTTTATGGTCAGGGATGCATTATTCACTTGTTTATTATGAGTACTGTATTTGTGCCTAGATTTTGCCTAGGCATTGTATATAAACATAGTCTCTGTGCAAAGGAGTTTATAAACAATTACCTTTAATGGGACAATTATTTTCTCCCCCCTCTTGTAACAGTATTGAGTAGGAGGTGAGGGATGGAGGAGAGAGGAAGCAAAGGTTGTACATGTTTTATGACCATAATTATAATTAACTGTTTCAGAGATTAACATTAAATTTTAATTATAATTTACTATTTCAGAGATTAAAACTGATTAAAAAAGACTCAAGGTTATGAGCTACCTAGGAGATCTATGGGTTATCTAGCTTAGTCTAAACATACAGATATAAATTTTTTTTTTTTTTTTTTTTTTTTTTTTAACCTAGTCACAGTTTAACAGACAATGCCCACAAGTGTGATGGGTGCCTGACAGACTGGAGACGCCAGTGCTGCATCGCAGACGCAGTGCTGGCCCACGGGCCATGGTAACAAAGAGCTCCAATCCCGCAGCCGTGCGGAGAGGAGCACTCCACTGAGAGAGAGCTGCTCGCCGGGAAGGCTGGACTCCAAGCAGGGAGTGTGCGAGCAGAGGAGAGGCAGAAGGGATTTGCATTTCGGACTCTGGTTGGCAGCGTTGTTAAACGCCACTTAATTCAGATACACACTGCGATAACCCTGGTTCATGAGCGAGAGGCAGAATGGAACAGTAAATGAAGGAGGCTGCTCACAATCCAGGCGGAGAGTTTTAAGGTGGGCAGGTGATGTGCCTGGTTAGTTTTGATTTATTACAAAGGCATCTTTATGCTTTTTGATTTGCCTTCCATCACTCATGTTAAACAAAACTGCATTCTTATAAGGCAGTTCATCCCCTACACACATGCATAAACATTGCTCATGTCATACTAACAGCAAAGGCTTATGAAGAAAGAGCAGGGTGTGATGCCTATTACAAAAATCTCTTTTGTTTTCTCATACTAGAAACAAGGACTTTAGTAAAGCCATTAGGAACTGGTTTATGTTTACAGTACAGTATCAACATTTTCAGAGACTAATGGTGACTGTTAAAGGTGCGAGACTTTTTCTGGTTTGTGGCAAAATTGCTTTTCACAAGTTGTCCCAGAAGATCTTTGTTTTTAAAAAACTATTTTGCAAATGAATTCTGTAACAGAGAGAGGTGTAGAATTACGGGGATGAAAGCACATGTGGGGAAAATCACCAACATCATCTCCATATTTGTATTTTTTGATGTGACACTTCTTTATCACAAGGGAAAGAGGCGCTTCTGCAGCTTCCCTACCTCTGAGCCTCCTACCAGTTCAGAGAGACATCACAAAGGCATTCACTTCTCCATCCCCATTTTATTTCTCGTCACTTATTAACATGACCATACTGTTTTGAGAGCTCTGCCCACCCCTTAGTAAAACCATCCAAAGTGGCTGGAACAACTGGTGAAAAAATGATAAACCTTTGCAGCTGCAATTGTTCATATTCTGGAAGAGTTGTTTATAAAGATCTTGTCTAGAACTATCAAGATGTGGAGCTAACATCATTGAAAGATGATAAATTCTGACACGGTGCTCTGAGATTTCACTGCCATCGAATGTAGGTTAATATGGGATTCAGTAGGAAATCTGGCTTGTGTATTACTGCATATTACAGGAAACGAAGGAACTTGTCATTTGTCTACAGATTGCTAATTGCAGTTTATTGCACATGCAAAAGGTTAATTTGTGTATATTATCACAGTAATCACATGAACTGTCTCAGAATAAACTATACCTCTACTCTTACTGATGATCTGGCATGTGGGATTTGGGGCATTATTTTGTAAGATTATAGCAAATAAGAATTCTGAGTAAATGCTGTAACAGTAGGCAGCAGTGTCCTTAGGTGTAGACAACTGGGATAGGGTGGAGGTGCACGTCTCCAGTACGAAATACTTTTCCTTGACCCTTAATTAAATTATTCCCTGAGATGCATGTAATTTATTCTTTGGGATAACACATTGAAAATAGAAGTCTCATCTATTCTAAATGAAAATTATATCCTATTCTTATTATTGCTAATGCTTTCTGTTTAGAGTAGTATTTAAAGGCCTGAGATTAATTCAGGACCTCTTCATGCTAGGTGCTGTATATATACACCAGTAAGCTCACTGCCCCAAAGACCTTACACTTTAATTAAATAAAGGTTGGAGGAAGGAAGTTTTATTACCTCTGTCACAAATGGGAAATGATAACAGAGAGAAACTAAAAGGACTGAGAATTACACTCCTCCTGCAATGAATCCTGTATTTGCCTGTAATATATCCTCCCTTCCTGCTTTTGTTAAGTTGCTGTAAATTGGTAGGTAGATGGTTGGTCTCTCCCCCAGAGATGGAGTTTAATTCTGTGCATGTTTCAAGGTTTTATGGAATGAAAGGCATTGTGTAGATAGGTAACACTTTAATTTAGACTTGATTAAGTTATTCTGAAGAAACACTTCCGTGGAGGGAGTAGATTCATATGAATCTGGTGTACGTTGCTGTTGCCATACAAACACACCATTGCATAGATGCTGAGCTCCCTAGAGGCTACCCTGTTGGTGCATGGGGGTTTTAAGGTACATCAGTGTAACTTTTTAATTGTTATTATTCCCTGTGGTTTGCTCTTAAATGTTTTCTAAAACTGTAAAAAAGTAATATCAATCAAGATGTTGGAGCATTCCACAGGATTCATGTGACTCTTGGAACACCAGTGCACACTTGGTCTCCCAGAAATGCATCTTCTTCTCCCTCTCCCCCCTGAAAGTACCATGCTTATTCTGAAATGCATTTTAAACATTTTTAATTAGAACTTCTAGATTAACATTACAAAATAAAGCTAGATCTGCCTGGAATCTTGCTTTGGGAATTTTTTTCCTATAGAGGAACATAAACCTGAAGATAACTTGTTTTCCTTTTTCTCCTTAGTCAGTACATGGATGTTCAGTACAGCACAGTGATCTTGGGCAGAAACACAATCAGAGTTTAAGCAGATGGAGTGATAAGAGGGAGAGAGAGAAAAAGGGATGAGTCAGCTGAAGAAACAAAACAAAGAACAGGTAAAATCCAAACACAACCCAACTGCTTTCCTCATACCTTTGCATTTCAGTATTTATGACTCTCAGTGTTGAACTTCAACAACACTAATCCTCTACACTGATGTGTCTTTCCCTCACCTCTGTCCTGCCCGTCTGGTAAATGGGTACAGTTATGTTCTGTCTCACAGGTTTTAGAGTCCTTGAGTTAAAAAGTCTGTAAAGAAGCGGACTCTATTTTATTTAATAATAAAGAGCATTATTTTGTTGTTATAAGCATTATGGATCCTTGAGCATTTTTAAGTAATCTCTCATTTACCCTATGGAAAAAACTGCTGCTGCTCATGGAAGTTAATTTGTAAAATAAGTAATCTTTTAAATACAAAATGTCAGTTTCCTTAGTTGATGGGACGAGCCCAGCACTTAGGAAAGCACATCACCAGCGTATACCCTTGCTAGAAAACAATCCACTGGAGCTTTGTTATACAACATGCAAACATCCTGAGGAAGTGACAGTAATTTGCAATAAACACTGTGTGTAAACAATTACCTGTGACTTGTTACACTTGTTTGTACAGGCAGCTGGCTAAACAGATCCGGGTGCACTTGTAAACGTCTGTCCTGATACTGGAAAACAATTGCTTATAATTTGATTTGTCTGAATTAAGAAAAAGTCAGTGTTTTGTCCCTGACAGCTGGCAAGGGCTGAGTATGGGTGCTTATAGATACATGCAGAAGAGCTTAAGGAATAAAACGCCGTGGTGGCGTTTTTATGACAAAGGTGAGAACACTTTCATGTCTGGTCACCAGACTGAAGGAAGGTTTGTGTGACAAAGTGCTTGAGAAAAAACCCCACAACTTCTACTGGTTAAAGGGTCCTGTGGTGGCAGGGATGGGAGAAAGCGATTTGTTCATACGCGGTCCCCGAAGAGGCGGGGTGATCTGTGTGCTGGAGGTTTAGCGGGGCTAGGATGCTGCTGGCACCGCGCTGCGGGAGCAGCTGTGCGTGAGGCGCTCTTCCCCCTCCGACCCTTCGTGCTGGAGGACGCGGGCACCGCGGGGCTGTCGGGGGGGACGCCACAGCGCGGGGACGCCGGGCCCGCTGTCCCCGCGGGTGTCGCCGGGCGCGGGCCACGGGCGGCGCTGGGGTCACGGCCGGCAGCCCCGCGGCAGGGCGGGGGGCAC